>MU224249.1:1000107-1029836 GCA_018584345.1 Thuja plicata
CTTCAGTTCAAAAAGGTAACTCATAATTAGCTCTTCAGTTAACCAAACTCTATCTCCTCTTAACCAAATAAAGAGGTGGAGTTTACTGAGGACCTCTCATGTTCCTTTTGATCTCAACCGTTCATCTTCCCATCTCTGGGATTGATCTCAACCGTTCATTCCATCACCAATTCCTATATAATAAACCCTTCATAACCATTTGAAGGATCCAGGATTTCAAGCTCTCGTGTGCCATTACTCCATTAGTTTGGTTCTAGAATTCAAGCCATCTTGCGATCACACACACACATTTCAATTTTCAAATTCTGGACGCTTCTCAAGTCATAGACGATACCCTGCCAATACTGAGCATCAAGAACAGTGTTTCGAAAGGAGTAGAGAGAAACAATAGAAGCTTCAAGCATTGTGGGGTTTGCATTTATTTGTCTTCCTTTCTCTTTCTTGTACATTTTATTGCTCACGTTTATGTTATTCATTTAGTAGTCATTGTATACTTGATTTGCATTCATTTGTGAGCCTTTGCTACTAACCCTTGCCTTTGGAAAGCTGTGGGGACCGGAGAGAGAGGCGTACAGTAATAATATACAATGGAACCTCTAGTCCCTTGTTTGCCTCATTTCGCATCAGAATACAAAAAACACCCTATTGGACCTAAATGGACACAAAAGTCTCTAAAGACCTATTAAGGTATCCTATCCTCTCCTAACACTTTACTCAACCAAAAATAGGACTTACATGTCCTCTTATTATCCTAGTGGTCTGGCTAGAACCACTACAAGCCAAAACATCCAAGAAGCCCTAGGTACATTTCATCTTCTATCTTACCTAGGTGCTCCTACACCACTAATGCAATGACATATTGAAGTGTTGTATTGTAGCTAGCAGATCCACAAAAATACACACACATTTCTAGTGCCCAACGTGAGGAAAATCCTTGGATTTCTACTCATTTTCTAATCATTTTTTGCTAATTTGTGTTCTCTATTTTCAGGTTCATAGTTGTCTTTAGTTGTCAAAGCTCGCATGCAGGAAAGATCCTCGCATCCAGGAAATGACATCGCATCTGGGATTTCCAGAACTATTGCATCTAATGAATCCTGAATTGCATCTAGGGAAGACTCACATTTGGTAAATATTTCCTCGCCTTTAGTGTAAAGGCTTGCATCCAGAACTATTAATTGCATACAAGAACTTTAGGCTCGCATTCAGGAAAGAAAGTCGCATTTGGTTGATTGATTTGAAAATTTGAAAGTCTAACCACTAATATTTTGACCATGTCTATTTTTGTGTTTTAAACAACCTAACATTTGTTTACAGGTTACTGTCAGAGACTTTTTTTCTAAAAAAAATTGGAAAGCAACTACTAACTTGTGCTTTGCAGGTGGCTGAATTATTCAACTTGAATTTATTTGTTCAAAGCTTTCAAAACTAAATACATTTTCCATCACTTAGTAATTCGGCCAGAGGATCATGCTCTTTTCCTTTAAGGAAAATCAAAAACTCACAAGTCAATTTAAGATTTGATAAGAAATTTGAGGAAATGAACAAAGGAAACCCACTTGTCTAATTCTTTTGGGAAATTAATTGAATAATGCTATTCACTAAATCTTGTGGATAAATGAAAAATCTCAATCTTTCTAATTTTTGGATAGAAATTGAACAAGCAAAGCACTAAAATTGTGGGAAAAAGAACAAGCTCTCATTGTCTAAATTTGGAAAAGTAAATGAATAATCAAATCACCTTAATTTGGGGAAATTGAACAACACAAATTTGCTTTCATATGCTTTGTTCTTTCTTACAATAGGAACTTAAAAGTCAAACTTAAGTTTATTAATTAGTCTCACTAGAGGATTTTCTCTTCTTTCCAAGCAAAAGAATCAAAGACTCGTCATGGGGGATTGAGTTTTGAGTGACAAAGTTTGAGGAAATGAACATGTTTGGTGTATTTTTGGGAGAAAACTGCAAGGAATAGGAGAGTATGCTCTTCTTCTTTTGAAGAATCAGGAATCTAGACTCCTAAGCTCGTCAATCCTTTTCATTGCTTTCAAAAACATTAGAGTGCCTACTGGTTGAGGAAAAAAACTCCCAGGATGACCCAAGTGAGGACAGGTTTATGCCAACCCTTCCAACTCACTATAATCAATATGCTTCCTTGTAGGCCAAATCCTCAGAAGACGTAGTTGGTTTTGTTCCTGGAATTTTGACATCATTCCTTGAATACGCTTGAGTGTGTGTAGAGTGGAGCCGCTTGAATCTTTCTTGCAAGACTACACACATTTGAGTACTCATAGGGCTATATGCCTTAATTTTTCCTGGTGCAATTCTATGGGGGACGATTTCAAATGGATGCCCACAATTACAAAATACTTGTAGTCAAAACAAACTTATTTTTATCTCCGAAAGGGTAATAATATTTGTACAAGGAAAATAGTAATTGCCCCAAGATACTCTTTATTTTGTGCCCTCACTTGTTTTTGGAGTCGTCTAATACAACATCATGACTGGATCCATTGCGTGCTTGGTGATGGTCGTATTCTAATTAGCATGTGAGTGTGTACCTGAGTCTACGTGCAAAGATTTTCATTCTATGCTTAGAATCTAGGGGATGGGGAAAGTTTTTTATCACCCTTAACAAAATAACATTACTTGATGTGTCTTAAAAGCTCACTAAAAAGATAAACTCCTTGAAACAAGCAATAATTTTCATTCCATGACATACATGTTGTTTACAACTCACTAGAAAGTCTCAGAAAACTCTATTGTCAAACAAATTTCATGTACTTCGAGACAAAAACATGAAAAACCATCAGAGGCTCGCTTTTGGTCTATCCTAGGTCGCATATGGTTGCATTAGCTCGCATCCAGGGAATTTCATCGCTTTTGGTCATTTTTGTCTTGCATGCAGGAAAGTTGCTCGCATTCTGAAAATCAAAACTCGCATTTGGTTAAGCATAAGCTCGCATCTGGAAAATCAAACCTCTCATTTAGGGAGTCGCATCTAGGATAGTGGGCACTTACATACATTTCTCTCAGAGAAATTCAATACTTTTGAATACCCTTTTGGCTCTTTAGTCTGGTCCTGTTTCTCTTGTTGGTTCGCCTATCATTGTTTCACAACTTTCTTAGAAGTCTACCTTGCATGTCCTTTTGGATTCTCATAATTAGTCTCAAAATGTGTGGTCTACTCACATATCAAACCATCTTGATTCCCAACTCACTATCAGGGAATTCTAACCCTCTGACGCTGGAGTCATTCACTTCCAACAAACACAAACAATCTTTCACTACTTGGACACACTGACTTGGACAATTTGAGATCCTATTTGACACGATTGGAAAACCTTTGACAAAGTTGAGATCCATCTTTCATAGTTAACATGAGACGTAACAAGTATCTTGCTAATGAATTAGGAGTACCTCCTAGATTACTACAATTTCAACAAGGAGAGACATCTCGTAATCCCCTATTCAATCAAGACTCACCCATAATGGACGCTCCTCATTAAGGATGGAGCAGAGCTTTTGAAGACTACAAAAATGAACAAAAACAAAACAACCAAGACATTAGTAGCGAGGAAGAAAAACATATTAGTCATCCTTTTCTTGACTCAGATAGTGATGAAGATGTACCCGAGGAAGAGAACAACAACCTCAAACAACATAGAAAATTCCAAAGGACATTAAAAAAGATCATTGGTGAATACAAGGAGAAATACTTCCTACATCTATCATCTCTTGGAGTAAAACTCCCTAAATATTATGATGTTGAGAGACTAAAGGAAAAAGAGGTACCAACACCTATTTATATTCTCATCAAACAATTGACCTTAATGCAATCCAAACTTGAAACACTCAAGCAAGAAAAGGTCAAACCAACAAAAAAATACTCTTTGGACCACATATTTCCATTTTCTTTTGATAAGAGTATCAACATGGTCTCATTTACTCCCAACATGGCAAGACCCAAATATGACAAATACATGGGAGAAACTGATCCACATGACCATGTGAGAGAGTTTTGTGCTCTAAGCATTGAGTACATGCATGAACCTACATATCTAATGAGGCTATTTCTGGGAAGTCTAGACGGAAATGCTATGGATTGGTTCTCCATACTCACACCAAGTGTGAAATATTTTGAGGAGTTAATCCAACATTTTGTTCAACATTACTCCTATAATATAAAACATAACGTAACCATGATGGATATATGTAACACAAAGAAACGAACCAGTAAATCCTTTACACTTTACAAAGGTGGAGGAAAATCTTTGCAAGGTACTCAAGAGAAAAACCTGAATTAGAAAAGATGGAAATCTTTATTAACAACTTGGTATCCAAAATGAGTTATGCTTTGCAAATGCAAGATTCACCTAGCTTTGATAGGATGATCAAGAATGTCATCCATGCTAAAGATGTCATGGTTAAGAAAGGAGAAATCACACTCTAAAGTGATAACAAATCTACCAACTACAATGACAAACCTAAGTGGTGGAAACAAAAAAAGAATTTTGTTAATGATGGAGTGGTGGATGCATCCAATGCTAATCCTAAACCAGTGGTGTTCAATCTAACAAACAACTTACAAGTGAACAAAGAAGCTAAGGTAACAACCACAATACCAAGAGAAAATAATGAGAACAACAAGAGTAAACCATGGAATAGACCTCAAAGAAAATTTACTCCAATGGGAGAACCTCTTGAGACAGTTTTGAAGACACTCTTGGATAATAAAGTCCTCACGATACCCGATTTGAAACCTTGGGAACCAGAAGTTAAACCAAGATGGTGGAATGAAAATGCCTATTGTGTCTTTCATAAAAACAAAGGACATAAGACTAATGATTGTCTTAAACTCAAACATGTTATACAAGACCTTATTGAAGGAGGAAAAATCAAAGTGGAAGGGCATACCACTAATAAAGATCATATGACACGTAATAAACTATTCCCTAACCACGAAAAAGGGGAAGCTTCTAAAGGAAAAGGAAATGAAGTAAATTGCACCTACTCCAATAATGACAATGTGATCAACATGTTGGATATTAAAAGTGAATCAATGTGATCACTATTAAAGGTGTCAAAGACACATCAACACATTCAAATGTGGTGACTCAAAACCAAGCACAAGTAACGATCAAAGGAGCTAACTCCTCATCCAAGCAAGTGACATCCTCTAAAGTACCTATTGTCGCAATTCCCAAACCAGTAGCAACAAGACAAATAGTTACTATCCCATCTACAAACTATAACTTGATAGACCAACTACAAAGGACCTCAACTTAGATTTATATATTTGAGTTACTAAAGATCTCTTCAATGCATAGGGAAGTTCTTGAACAAGCCCTACATTCTACAAATGTTCCAAAAGACATTGATGTAGACAAGTTTCAGGCAATAGTTAATCATATCTCATCTCCACATTACCTCTCTATTTCAGAAGAAGATGACAATTCATTCACTCATCTGCATAACCAACCCCTACACATTGAAGTCTTGATTCCCAAATCCCATGTCAAATGTGTATTGATAGATGGAGGCGCGGGGTTGAACATATGTACTCTCAATATAATAAATAAGTTGGGTCTTTCAGAACAAACCATTGATTCAAGAAGTAATATAACTATCAAGGCTTACGATGAAGAAGAAAGATCATCCAAAGGGCTCATTTTTCTACCAATCAGAATAGGACTAATTGAACAAAATGTGATCTATCAAGTTCTCTATCTACCATTGGCCTATAAAATTTTAATAGGGAGACCTTGGATACACAAAATGCAAGCAGTTACATCTACTTACCACCAATGCATCAAATTACCACATAATGGGGTTGAATTAACAATTCCTGCATATTCAAGCTATACTTACAACAATGTTAAAGCAGATAGTATGGTTCCTGAAAATAAGGAAGTCCCAAAAGAATCTGTACCTAAAAATTCTAAAGATGTGGTGATGAGAAGCTTTGGAAAGACACTAAAACTTGAAGAAACTATTATGGAAGAATACAAACTAGACATGACACCGTCATTGGCTAACATTCTCACGTCTCTAAGATATTATGGGAAACTTCCTCATCTTTCACACCTACAACATCAAAAGAATAAGACATTCATAAAGTAACTGGTATGGTTAGAGCCTCTACTTCTCAAGAGGATGAAAAAGAAGATAAAGCAGTCTTTGCTTGGCTCTATAAAGGAGAACAAAAAGAAATGAGGTAAAACATGTGGAGATATCCCTAGAAAAGTATGGTAAAGGATATGACCTTCTCAAACAGATGGGATATAAAGGGAAGGGACCTTTAGGAGATAAAAGAAAAGGACTTGTTGAACCTATACACATGGAATTCAGAAACACCAAAGACAAAATAGGGATAGGTTTCAATAACAATTCTGAAAACCCTACTTCAAAAGATGGTCCAATCTTTGATGAAGGAAGTGAGGATGAAGAAGAAGAAACAACATTGGAACCATCGACCCATGAAATATTATTACACATTGGTACTAATTATCCCAGATATCAAGGAGAAAGATATGTACCTACTTTTGTAGCACAACAAGAGCCTCATGTTCCTTTATTGTCATGAACTGGTATCCAAGAAGTAGAGGAAACAACAGAAGACTTCTAGAAGTCCAACAGATAGAAGAAACTCATGAAGAAATACCCCAACAACAAGATATACATCCTAACTAGTGGCAATTGATCACAATTTCACGTGTCTTATATTTACCACACTTTGATCTACAAGTGGCTAATAGGGTACTTCAGGTAACTATTGCTCAACTTCTAAATAGATCTGGTGATGAAATAATAGACTCACATGATTATAAATGGGATAACCTATCTAATGCTACCATGAACATTGAGGTAGATGTGATTCACAAATTTGCATCTCTATTAGAGAGAGGAGAGAGTTCTAACACTTCCCCTAACATTGTTGTCCCAGAATCAGATGAGATACTACCTAGGATTTTTGATGAAGATATTGGTGTTTTACTAGGTCTAGAGGAAATTCAAAGGATACAAGCTATGAGTTCCAATTTGATGAGAGAAGAAGAAGAAAGCTCAACTAATGATTTGCTAGAGTTAGGTCCACATATTACTAACAACAACCCTATTAATTACAATTTGACTCTTAATGATCTAAACAATGTAAAAGTTGACTTAACATAACATGTATTGTCAATTAATAGTCCTGACGTTGACTCGATGTTGTCCTTACCAAATTCTGAATCATTATCCTTGATAAACCCCAACTTAATTTATTGGACCAATTCAGATCCTACTCCTATCATGAACTTTCCCAATGACTATACTTTGGCCTATTATCTAAATGCTTGTGAACCTTATCCTTCTTCCACCAATGCAAGGAGTGTGAACATGACAAAGGAGGATATCAAGTTTCTTAGTCACAAATTGAAAAATAAAAAGAAGAAAAGAGCTGATGATGAAAACCACATTGTGGCAGTATCAGATTCTAAAATAGTAAAAATAAAAGATGTATCTGATGGTGAAAACCTCTCAGAGATGCCAAAAGATGAGATTCTTGATATCCTCCCTGAGCACTTTCAAGAAAGATCTTCAATTCTGATAGAACGGACACAACCAGTTAACTTGGGAACAATAGAAGCTCCTCAATTTGTTCACCTAGCACAATCCTTGTGAGATGAAGAAAAGATACAATTCACTAAATTTCTCAGAGAGAAGAAGATAAAATTTGCATGGTCTTACACAGATATGCCTGGGCTTGATCCAGAATTAATAATGCATCATTTACCTATAGCTCCTAGGATCAAACCTGTGAAACAAAAACTAAGGAAGATGCATCCACATGTGGCATTACTAGTGAAAGAAGAACTAGAAAAACTATTGAAAGCTAGATTCATAAGAGTCATCACTTATGCAGGATGGATTTCTAATGTGGTACGAGTTTCTAAAATAGATAAATCTATCAGGATCTACACAGACTTTAGAGACCTAAACAAATCTTGTCCTAAAGATGATTTTTCACTGCTAAACATTGATATGATTATAGATCTCACAGTGGGATATCAAATGTATTATCTCATGGATGGATTCTTGGGATATAACCAAATTAAGATTTCTCCTGAGGACCAAGAAAAGATAGCATTTACATGCGCATGGGGAACATTTTGCTAAAACATCATGCCATTTGGACTAAAGAATCTTAGTGCTACATACCAAAGAGATATGACAACAATATTCCATGATATGATACACAAAAACATGGAGGACTATGTGGATGATACATTATCCAAGTAAAAAATAATAACTACTCATATTGAAGACTTGAGAAAGATACTAGATCGCATGGAGCAATTTCAACTCAGGCTTAACCCAAAGAAATGTGCATTTGGAGTTCAATCAGGGAAACTTTTAGGGTTTATTGTATCAGGTTAAGGAATCAAGGTGGACCATGAAAAGGTAAAATCTATACTAGAAATGTCACCTCCTCGCAATATTAGTCAAATGAGGATGCTTCAAGGAAGACTCCAGTCCATCAGGAGATTTATGTCACAACTTGCTGATAGAGCGCAACCTTTCACAAAACTGCTACATAAAGGTGTTACTTTCAAATGGGATGAGCATTGTGAAAACAATTTCAAGGAATTAAAGGATTACCTAGATACTCCTCCTATTCTTATGGCACCTATTCATGAAAAACCACTACTCCTCTATATCTCAGCTATGGCTACATCGCTTGGATTATTTCTAGCACAGGAGGATGAAAAAAAAAGGAAAGAGCAATCTATTATATCAACAGGACCTTAGTGTCTTATGAACTCAATTATAGTATCATTGAAAAATCTTGCTTAGCAGTTGTCTTTTCATCCCAGAAATTGAGACACTACATGCTCTTGCATACAGTGAAACTTATTTCAAAAATCAATCCTCTCAAATATCTCCTGAGTAAAACAACACTGACATGAAGACAAGCAAAATGGGTCTTAATTTTAAGTAAATTTGATTTTGAGTATTTCGACATAAGGGCTATGAAAGGATAAGTCCTAGCAGATCAACTAGTTGATTCACCATTACAAGATGATGCACCTTTGATAATAGAATTTCCAGATGAAATGATCATGCACTTAACCGAATATCCGTGGAAGATGTATTTTGATGGTTCTTTCACACAACAAGGATCTAGAGTAGGGGTTCTATTTATCACTCTTCAAGGCTATAAGATACCCAAGGCGTATAAATTTTTGTTTCCATGTGCAAATAACATCTCATAATACGAAGCATTAGTAAATGGACTCAAGCTAGCTATGGAATGAAAAATCGTAGAGTTACATGTGTATGGTGACTCTCAGTTCATTATCAACCAGTAAATGGATATTATCAGAATAATGATGAGAAACTAATGCCTTAAAAACAACTGGTTGAAGATTTGAAAAATTACTTTGTCTTCGTCACATTCCAACAAATACTAAGAATGGAAAATAAAGCTACATATTCTATGGCTACACTAGAATCCATATTACAACTGGAAGAACGCCAATCCCATGATGACTTCTTGGTGGAAGAATTATCCTTTCTAGCCTTTGATACACCTAAATCCCAAGTGATTTGTGTGTTAAATGCCCAAAACCAATCCCGGTACGCTAAAATAATTGCTTATATTACTGATCAAACCTTACCCAATGGCCTATCAAGAAATAAAAAATAATCTTTACTTAGGATAGAATTGCATTATGTCCTCATTACTACTAACTTATATAGATAGGGTCTTGACGGTATGCTTCTTAGGTGTTTAGAACAAGAAGAGTCTAATCGTGCATTAAAAGAGGTTCACGAAGGTGTATGTGGATCACACTCGAATGAATTTTCATTAGCTAAGAAGCTATTAAGAGTTGGCTATTACTGGCCCATAATGGAAAAATATGATGTCCAATTTTCCAAGACATGTCACAAATGTCAAACACATGGAAACCTTATCCATGCTCCAGCCAAAGAACTCATACCTTTTATAACACATTGGCCATTTCAGCAATGGACCTTTGATCTTGTTGGACAAATCTATCCTAATTCTTCAATTGAACACAAGTACATCATTACGGCCACTGAGTATTTCACTAAGTGGGTCGAGGTCGTGTCGCTAATCAAAGCCATTAGAAAATAGGTTGCTATGTTCATCTTGAACTACATCATTTGTAGGTATGGGATATCCTCTTCTATTGTAACAGATAATGGGGGTCAGTTCAAAAACCAAGATATTGAGGACCTTTGTACACAGTTTCATATCACTTAGCATTTTTTTTCAATCTAATATCCTCAAAGTAATGGACAGGCTGAGGCTTCAAATAAAAATATTCTAAAAATCTTACATAGAACTATGAGTAAGTCTGGAAGAGACTAGCATTTGCAACTAAATCTGACACCATGGGCCTACAAAACAAGTATCTGAACACCAACTGGAGCCACGCCATTTTCTATAGTCTACGACAAAGGAGTCCTATCCATTGAAGTATAAATTCCATCTTTGCAAGTATCTCTCCAAGGTCTTGTTACAAATGAACAATACCGCATTGACAGAGTTCATGCACTAGAACTACTTGATGAGCCCAGGAAATAAGTGTTTGATCATCTCAAAGTATACCATAAATGAATGTCAAAAGGGTACGATAAGAAGGTAAAACTATGATAGTTTCAAGTGGGGGATCTCATTCTACAAGATAATCCTAAAAACCAGCCAAACAAAGAACAAAAAGGAAAGTTTGAACCCAATTGGCTAGGGCCTTATGTTATTACTGCAACTTTTGGGACTGGAGCTTATCAGTTAGCTACACCTGAGGGATATGTCCTTCCTAATCCCATTAATTCTCTACACTTGAAGTGTTTCTACACTTGACATCTAGCTGACAGAGCTCGTGCAATGAAAAATTCTTAGAAAATACCAAACAAATCAGAAAATTGATCTTGGGGAAATCCAAAAACAGTGGAAAAAGTCCTGAAAAAGGTATCCTTGGTGAAAACCTGACAAACAAGTGCCTTGATACTAACAAAAAAAATAAAAAATAAAAAATAACAAAAATTTTGAAAAAGAAAAAAGTGCCTTAGCGAAAACCTGGCAAACAGATGTCTTGGTAGCAAAAATAAAAATCTTTGCCGAGTGGTGAAAACCTAGCAAATAGGCATCACTTGTACTATGTGCTCCATCTATCAATGCATTGCTAATACTAATCCTTCACGATTGCACCTGTGCTTTTTGGTTGACTCTGATTCCTTACAAATGTCATATCCTTGCCTGGGATTTGTCTGCATTTGCATCTTAGGAATAATCATTCTACACTGGGGGCATCTTTGCTAGCATGTTAAGTTTGTGTCTGCTAGGTTGTCCTAGGTTCTTGTCTAGGATGGTTTGCCTCTCAAAATAGTAATTCTCAATACTTCCATCAAAATGTCACTATCACAAACAAGGGTGTTTCTTCAACACCGCCTACCTATAACAGACATCATACTAGTGTTTCTCAACACTTTAAACACACTTTAATGGAACTAGTGTTTCTCAACACTTTAATCAATTAGTGTTCCTAAACACTACATTGGATTGCAATTGTTGACAAAGTTAATCTCATATACTTAGACATGAAAAAATATTGCTTGATTCCAATTTTTGATTGATGAATCTCTATTGCACTTGAAAAATGAATCCACAGTATTTCTCAATACCACTTAAACAAATATAGATTGATCTTGGTTTGATTATGACTCTTTTATGTTCCCATGATGAATCAAACTAGGGGAAATAATCTTTTCTTGGTTTTCTGTGTATGGTGATTGTTTCAATGATCCTCTTAATTTCACCTAACTTGGATGTTTATGGTAAGAGTTGCCAGCATGAGTGGATAATCACATATATCTCGATCCTAGTTATGTGTAAACTACGGTGAGGTTGAACCAATTTCCTTGTCTGTTTCTAAATCAGATTCTAAGTAAGGTGTACGACACATTATGTACCCAAGGATATGAATATTGAAGGTCATTGTGAGTCACATATCTTACATTACACACGAACAGAAGATGATTCTTAAAAGCAAAAGGAGATAACTGACTTGTCATACTGGCCTCTATGCCTTGATGCTTAGGTTTGTTTTTGACTTTGCATCCAATTCACATAGTATTTATACTTTCATGATACCTTGTGGGTATTAGCGACAGTTGTACTATCTGATGATGTTCGTTAAAAAAATGCCCAATGATGATAAAAATGCTACAATGTATACAAATCAGTGACAGTCCTAAGAGTCTTCATATAGTTGCATTTAGAGATTGCATGATTCATTTTTACAGCATAAGAACTTGAGCTCAAAATGATTTCCTGGTTCATCTGAAATCCAAGTTAACTATATAATCTATATTACTGATATTAATGTCATTGCATATCCATGGCATACATTTTGTATTCATAAATGAGAAAGAGAAAACTACAAAAACCAAACATTCAAGCATTGTATTTATTTTTACATCCTAAGTGCATCCATACATATATCTACACAAAGAAAATCTCAAAAACATACGTTTGCATATTCATCTAGATTCATCTAACACATTTATATATCAATACTAAATTAAAGAGCATAAATGATGTCATCACATGAATCTATTCTAACTCATCAAAAGACCAAGTACATCATCACATGTGCACTATCAAAATTCAATTTTGTTCTTCTCTGATTTGTAGGCTTTACATAATCTATTTTCTAGGTTCTTTATCATTAAATGGTACATTATTCATCAAAATATTGGTCACACATCATTTTATCAGACTCAAAACTCGCATTTTAACATAGTTAACTTGGTAAAATTGTGTTTTCTCTTAACACACCTTCATTTCTTCATTTCTTGTAATTGATTCTTGCTCGGTCCAATCGATCAGTTCAAGTGAAATATCATCCTACAAAGGGATTTTATTCTTTTTCCTACAATTTCTTTCCTAAGGGGGAATTATCACACTTAAAATCATTCAAATTATTTCTCAAGAAACATTAAAATGACTTCATCATCAAAAGGCTAGGGGCATGGCAGTTTCCTTTGATCAAGTCGAGACTGTTGGATAGAAGGATTCGGTTCTCACAAGCTGGATATCTATGTCTACATATTCTAAGGTCTCTATTAAGATCCTAGCAGCTTCATACTGAATTTTTTTTTATCAAGTTCAGAGTCAGTATTATCAATTCTCATTTGATCAAGTTCAAAATTGATACCTTAGAGCTCCTAGCAGCTTTGTACTGACCTTCATTCGATCAAGTTTGGCATCATTATTATCAATTCTCATTCTATCAAGTTCAAAATTGGTATCTTCAAGATCTTTATTGACCTTTTTTTGATCAAGTTCAAAGTCAAAACTACCAGTCTTAATTCAATCAAGTGCGAGACTGATCTCATCAGACATTTCATTCAATCAAGTGCGGAATTCTCAAACTTTCTAAAGTAAACATCAATCATTCTTTGAATCAATGTGCTGCTCGCACATCAATTCAAAGAAGGGAAAATGTATCCATCCTAATTTGGTATGCTTTGTCCAGAGACCCTATTTGTCCTAAGTGTGATCATACCCTTGATTATGTCAAGATAATTCTTCAATTAATTGGCATAATTCATCTAAATCAAATTTAATCTCCTAAGTGATCTTATCACTAATTTATATTAATTGCTTTAGCCAATTAAATCAAATCAAATCAATTAAATCAAAAAGAAACAAAGACATGGGTAAGATAATTAATTAAAATGAATTAAATAAAATTCTAATTACAACTCGTCACTTGCAAAAGGGAAAGTCAATTCCCTAGCCAATGACAGTTAAATCACTTGGATCACCTCACATGGATCACCAAAGATTCAATCTCCACCTCTCTTCACAATTCAATCCTAACCTATCATTCCTCAAATTCTTCTATAAATGGAATGAATTTTGAGCTTAATGGGCCCCTAATCTTACAAGTTTGAAAGCATCCTTATGTTGCCCCTAATTTTAGAATTCCATTTTGCAAACTTATGTTATCCTAATTTCAGGCATTTTAGCTCAAACATTTAGAATTGTTATAATCTTTCAATTAGAGCTCTAAAATGAACTTTGATTGAGAATTTAGCTTGAATTTTAGTTAAATCTTCCATTCTAAGCATGATGTTGTCACTGATTTATGCATAATATGAGGGCAATTATAGCATATTTCATACTCTTCTTAAATAGGGAGCAATATGTTGATTTTGGTGATTGATATGTGTTCTAACTCTTATATTTCATATTATTTCACTAATGCAATGACATATTGAAGTGTTGTGTTGTAGCTAGCACATCCAAAAAAATACACACACACCTCTTTCTTCACCAAATATTGTATCACTGCATTCTATTCATGAATGATATACATCCCTATGGCAGACACATCCATGTTCCTAAAGGGATCATCCTCTGGGTTCTCCTCTACCCACTCATCCAAGGCAATGTCTGGGATATTCACAGTAGTGGTATGCAGTTCTGAGACAACAAGTTCTTGCTCACGGAATGTTAGGTTGGCATTGATGGGGATAGGTGTGTAGGGATCCACATGATATTTTGCAAAGGTTTCTGACTTGATTCTGACCTTTGTACCATACATGGTTCTAAAATCTAGGTGGGACCAATATGAAGAAAGATAACCACCTAGCTTGGCAGTAAAGTCTTTGCTAAGGCAAATGGAAAAGTAGGGTGGTAGGTCAATAACATAGACATCTTGAGGGATTGAGAAGTTAGGACACTCATGCAAGGTGAGACTTAGGTCCTTGATGACTCCAACTATACTGACTGATGATCCATCTAATTGGACAATAGGCTTATCTAGAGGCTCATAGGATAACCCTAAGGTTTCAGCTAATTGCTTAGGTATAACTAAGTTGCTTGCTCTTGATTCAATCATATAGTTATGCACTAGAAATTTTCCAATAACAAGAGTGACATAGAAAGGAGAAGGCTTCACCTGTGGAGTCTGTTGATTACTTGTGGGATGCAAGCTAGCTTTTACACCTTGTTGATCTTTTTGAGATACATCAGCAATTAGAACCCTAGGTTGCTCCGAAATATCCTTTTTAGTCAATGCAATCTTAGACAAAGCATAAAGCATTAATTCTTTTTTTCCCAAGGATGGATAAAGTATCTAATATAGGTACACTTATTGAAGTTTTCTTCATTTTTTCTACAATATTGAACGAACCCAATCTTACCTTTGGCTATCCCTTTCCTGTAGAAACCTCTAGTTGTGTTGGTGTAGATTGTTCCACTGTCTTCGCAGGCTCCTTAGTTGGTACAGGTTGTCCCTGAGGCAAAATTTGAACAACCTTAGGCTATGGAACCACAACTGGGGCCTACTGATATGTAGAAACTTGTATCTCTACATCCATGGTCTTCTTCCTTGACCTTTTGTTAGCTAAAACTGGGATATAGTTCCGATTTTCATTATGGGGAAAGTTAACTCCACAGAACTCTTCACTCTGCCAATTCATGAGAGCCACATTAGGTACGTTGTCCTCACTTCATCCTGTTGGCTGATTTTGCTGAATCTGAGGCTCTTGTGGCCCTTCCTATGGAATCATGACATTGTTTTGCACCATAAGGGTTTGGCCAAATCCATTGGGACAAACTCCTTTAATGTGTTTCTAGTTTCATGGACAATTCCACTCATAATCTTGCACTAGATTGTTCTGTATTACTGGAACAAGCTCCCTAGAAGCACTAGGAATGTTGGGATTGTAGGGCTGGCTAGCTCTTTGATTATAGTTTCTTTCTTGGCCTTGCTAGACTGACAGATAAGGGGGTCTATTTGGCTGGTATTGAGTCTGATATGGCGCTTGGTAGGGTTGTTGGTAAGGTTGTTGAAACTGCTGCCTCTTGAGACTAACAAGCTCATTGGTAAAGTTTTGCAATGTCTTTTTAATATCCTCCAGCTCTTGGGACTAGTCTATAGCTGGACTAGTAGCTTGTTGGGAAAGAGATGGGATAGGCAGAATGGATTCCAAGGCTAAAATTGCCTCAAGAATGAGTTGCAATTCTGGAAAGAAGGGCATTGGAGGTCTCAGAGCTATTTTCCAGCTTGGATGAGACTATTCTTGACTCTTATGGAAATATCAAAGGCTACTGGTAAGTTGTTTCCTCCCATAGACTAGATCATCATAGAGATGTCATTGTTAAGTGCCCTCAAATAATACAAAAAAGCATGTTGGTTTGAAGGCCTAACTGCTACTAGAATTTTGCTCCATGTCCTTAGGAACCTGAAATTGAATTCCATCATATGCTCCTGGTGTAACCTCTTTATGGTAGTAAAATGTTCTACCAAATAAAGATGGTTAGATTTATCTTCAAACTGGGCAGTTAAGGCAACACCTAGATCATCTCGGGTTTCTATAGAGTTAACAGCTAAACCCCTAAAACATTTAAAAGCTTTTCCCTTAAGTGATGATGCTAACAACCTAATAACTACATCATCGTGGGTGATGTGATAAAGAACACAGAGGGATGCAACATCTCTTATATGTTCAATGGATGAGGTTTGATCCTCTCCGGTAAAAATGGGAAAGATTTTAAGAGCTCCCATGGGTATGCCATTATGTTGCTCCAAATTCAGAGGGCCACCCTGGTTAAAAGCCACAAAAGGATGATTTATGGCCATAGGTGGATTTAGGAGAACTTGAATTGTTGGGAGCACTCGAGATAATAGAGGTAGTGGTGGGATAACATGACTACCTACAAGGATATGACTAGAAATAGTAGGTTGAGATGCACTAGGTCGGGATTGAGTGCTCTTGGATGCCTTGTCCTCTTCTTAGATGGAGAATTCCATGTGTATTCAAAAGGATTCTTTCTCTGCCTGGTTGGTATCTCGTTCATGTGCTAACAAGACTGATCTACATAAACCAAGAGTAAAGTCGCCAAGTATGATATATCATAAATCATAATAATAACATAGAACTGCTCATACCAAAGAACAACTCATATGAAAAATCTTAGAATATTGGCTCAAAAGATTCTTGTCCCACCAGGCGTGCCAAAAACTGTTGTTACTAAGGATTGCACCCGCAAGGCTAACTATGAAAACCATCAATCCTGTGAAACATGGGAATACTTTCAGGGTGTGGGGAACCTATAATGAAATTAGAACTCCAAATTAAGGGTCAAATTCCCTTTGAATCACCTTGAAACTTAAAATTTTTGGAGGAAAAGGGAAGAGAGAAGTGTAGAGCTGGAAATAACTAAAATTGAAACTTAGGCGATTCACCAAACTTTAAGGATACTCAGATTGAAGATATACCCATAATGAAACATGAAATATGACTTTGTAACTCACAAATTGATCCTATTGTTCTGATATTCCTTGAAATAAAGAGGTACTTGAATAAAAGGAAGGGAAAGAGCTTCCACAACCTAAAACTTAGATATACACAGATTAGGAGTGAGAATAACAAAACACCTTCTGAATACCCAATTTGAACAATCATGTAAAGTAAAGGATAAAAAATGGATCACAATAACCTTGATATGAAATCCAATAAGAAAAATTCAAAAATAAATAGGAACAAGAAGCACTACTGATGTATATTCAGTAAAAAGGGGCCAAATACAATCTGCATCACCAAGAGATACAAACATTCAAATCTCATGGTGAGATAGAATGGAAGAACTGTCTCAATCACAAAATTTGAGAGGTATAAATAGGTTAGAACCCCAAAATCTACATTTCCAAGGAATTTGGAAATCACCATGCCCAACTCCACCAAATCTGGGACTGGGAATCACTAGAAGAAGTAATATCTTTGAAGAATCTACAGTTTAGGTGCACAAAACATGTTGCTCATATCTGGATGTCAGGTCCCTGGATTTGTAGGTGTTGAAAAAGAGAAATTTAGAATCATGCCTTAAAAGGCCTTCCCCTTTCAAATCAATTCTAACCTACACCCAAATCATGCTTGGTAGGTGATATTTGCCAAAATGACTTATAATTGCATCATTGGTCAAATATTTACAATGACAAAGGCAAGATTTACCTTAAATCTTATACAAAAAATGACTCCCTAATATAAACCATAGCCCCAATATATCAAATTTACAACAACACCTAGGATTTGGGGAATATTACATTTCCTTTTGCCTCTAAATGACTCATTAAAGTATTAATATAAGATTATATGATATAAAATATCTCACCTTACTATATGTTATGAAAACATATTCTTGTTAACCCTTACCATACATTTTAAACATATCTCCTTTTCTATATGTTTAAACATTAAAATAATCCCAACTTATATGTTTCAAAACTATATTGCAATCAACTTTACCACTTTTCATATTGCAAGATGAAAACGCAGGTTTTAATGCCCTAGTTGCCACTTTGAATGGAAAGAAAACACCATTTTGGGAAATTTGTTGTTCTTGATCGACTTGCTTGGCTTTGCTAGAGTTGAAAGAAATATTAATCAAGGGTAAGTCTTTAATTTATTGTCTTACCTTCATTTATTTCATGGCTTTGAATGAAAACTATGCTTTGATTTCTACATTTCTTAATCTCGTTGGGCTGCCTCCATTATGTGACTTGCATCTTTGGATTGTTAGGGCATTGTGGATGTTTCAAATGTTCATGACTATGTCTATGAGGTCGTGGGCTTTGGATACATTTCTATTTTTGTTTTATTGATTTGATAATGCTTTCTATTTGAAAAACTATGGTTCATAGATATATCTCTTACCTTTATTTATTTTTGTGTCTCCATGGGATGTGGTGCCAAGGACTACATTTTCTCTTGTGTAGCTTGATGTTGATGTTTGAGGCATTGGTTATTTCTTGGAAGATGTTGAAAACTAGCCCGTTGTGTAAGCTAGGGCATTGTTGTTCTCTAAGTAATGGATGAGATATTAAGCTTTCTTTGTAAGCACCACTTATGTCTTTTGACTCCATAGGGGATGGCGACATGAGCTATATGATGTTTGGGGCTTGATGAAAACATCTATAATGAATATCTTACCTTGTTGTTTCTCTTCATGGTCATGGGCTATAACCGTGTTTTTAAACTTTTGCATTGGTTTATGACTGTCGTCTCTATTTTTTGCCTCCATAGCATCGAGTGTACCTATGCTAGTTGTTGTTTGGAACATGTGTGCATATTTCTTTAATGTTGTTCATAGCATACTTGTTGTTTTGAACTAATTGTTATTGTTGTTATGCTCCATCTTTTGTTATGTACTTAGGGTATCATTGCTCATTGATATTCGAGGCACCATGTTGTTTTGACTCCATCATTGTACCAACCCCATGTTGAAACCATTGAGATATATGCTGCTCCATTGATTGTATATGCAGGAATATGTCAATATATTCTTTTGAAGTAAATGCTTATTGTTTCCATGGATCCAGAAAGTTGATTTGTTGAGATACATAATGTTGTTTTTATGGATGCCACTGTAAAATGCATCATATTTGCCTTTTGTGCCATGCATTTGCATTGCATCATGTTGTTTACAAATTTATCTCTTTTTATTACAGCCATCATTTGTTTTTACATCTGTCATGATGCATGCAATGTCTTCATGCTCTCTTGGCTTCCCTGTAGCAATATAGAATCATATTGTTGTGATCTTAATGTTTTGTGCCCTTTTCACCTTGGGAGTCCACTCTTGGATGCATCCTTGCTCTTGTTGTTTTTACTTTGTAGGTTATGAGATATACATGCAAATTTTTTAGTTATTCACAACACACTTGTTGTTTTGAAATGTAAAAGATGTGATCTTCTTTTGTAATGTTGCTCCAATTATTGTAGAAAGATAAACATCTCACATACTTTGACTATGATGCACCATTGTTGTTGTCCTACATATGAGCAGACATGATGTGTATTCTATTGCATGCATTCCTAGGTCATGACCTTAGATTCAATGGAAATATTATGATTTTCTTGTTTCTTTTAGTTGTAAAGACATGTTTCAGCAATACTATGGTACCATACATCTTTGTTGATGTTCTACTTATATTTAATGAAGACATACAATAAATGTAAACTTGTTGTCCTATTTTGCACTATCCTTTCTGTGTATGCAATAATATCATACCTCCTACTGGTATAAGCTTTTGATTACCTTTCCACATGCTAGTGTATATATAGATGTATCATGTTTCAATGCTTCATGTTGATGAACACCATATTGTAATTACCTTTTTGTCCCAGCTTTGATGAACCCTCATGTTTTTTGAGAACATGCTAAAATGTAACTCGTTGTCCTCTTGTATCTCCATACACCATTGATGTTGCATCATGATCCTGATTAAAATTATGTCCTTATATACTATTATACCATTTTTTCCTTCTTGTATCCTGAATGCTCTATGGCTACTGTTGCTTCATTGACGGCTGTGGGGATAATCAGAAACTCTATTTTTTATGGAGCTTTTGATAACCCTCATAGCTTCAATGTGGGGTAATAAGAGGGCTTGGCACCTGATCATGAGTTTTCTTTTCTTGTCATGTGGGTTTTTTCAAGGGGCTTTGAGGGCTTCCTAATAGTTCCCACATTACAGAGAAACACCATCCATTGTACTTCTAGAGAATACAACATAATTATTTTTTGCTTTGCAAATTGGTGCTCCCCAAAGGTGGATTTTAGAGAGCTTCCCCTTGAGGAGTCCAATTTGAAATGCAAATTGCATTAATTGCAATTTAAATTCAATGCCATAGCTTCTTCTTTTCCTGCACATGGAACAAACAAGTCAGTAAAAAAAATGGTACTCTTCTTCTTCTTGTAGCATTTCTGCGAGTGTGCACATGCCCGGAGCATGGTCCCCTTCTTATGATGTATGTTGGATTACGTGGATTCATAATTATAGATGTAGATAGATAATTGGTTATCGTGTATTTCTTAGATCCATTATATCTAACCCATCTCTCTCCTTTTGTAGGTTCTGTATCAAACAGGAGCATACTGGAGTCACACCCAGGTCAACACCTCTTCCTCTCTTCAGGAAATGTCTGGTACCTTGTTATTTATGTTAATTTTATTTATTTATGTGTGTAGTTATCCATATATCTTTACTAGTTTTCTATGCTCACGACCTGTGTGAGCTCCGATAAATGCTTTACTTTCCTTCTGCACACATTTGTCATTTATGCTAAAAATCTGAATATGAACCAATATATATACCATTTCATTGATTAGATAGCTTAGTTTTATTATTTCCTTCTCATGTATTTTCCAATTTTAGCTCAAGAAATGAACACAAATTTAATCTAGATCACTAATAATGTGCAAACTAGGTTATCTTAGTAACTCACCTAGTGAGTAGGCTAACAATCTTAATCAATTGAATGAACATAAAAAGTGGGTAACACTAACATTATACTCATTAACTAAGGTTGTGATTAAAGTTGAAGTGAATTGAGCTCCTTGGTTTGTTACTATTTCTCTTAGGAACCACATAATGTGTAAAAATTTCTTCGTAGAGAAATTCAACAACAATGTTGTCCCTTGCATGCTTCATGCCTTTGCATCAATCCATTTGGTCACATAGTCTGTGAAAAACATAACATAAGACTTACCATTTTATGGGTAATCAATTGGTCCCACAAAATCAAGACCCCATTTGTCAAAAGGGGTGACAAACACTTGAGGATGTAGAGCCATTTAATCAGATATGGTTGGTCTTCCCATCCTTTGAAACCTATTAAATTTCCTTGTATATTTACTTTCATCCTTATGAAGTGTAGGCCAGTACATGTTGTATTGAGGATTTTGATAGCTATCCTCTCTTGCTCAAAATTTTCCTCCATAGGGTTCATCATGGAAGGCATGTATAATGTCATAGATTTGATCTTCCATCACACACCTTCTCATGATATTATCAGAGCAATGTAGAATAAGCAATTTGATATCCATGAGAATTGAAAAGTCTTTTCAATGAGCACTCTTCTATCTTTTGGAGAGAAATGTGGAGGAATATTTCCCGCAACCAAATAATTAGCTATATTTGATTACCATGGTGTATGCACACTAATAGATAAAATTTTCTCATCAAGAAATGAGTCATAAATGATTTGTGTGTTTTCTGTTGTTTTTAATCTAGAAAAGAAATCTTCTACAACATTTGCCCTTCCTGGCTTATCAACTACAGTGATGTAAAACTCTTACATTAAGAGTAACAACCTTGCTAATCTCCTTGTAATTAATAGTTTTTCATATGATATTTGATTATTTCATGATCTTCATGAACAAAAATTGAGTATATTGTGATATAACGCATGAATTTGTTAAGAACATAAATTATTGCTAGCATTTATTATTTTGTAAATGTATAGTTAAAGTCATCTCCTTGTAGATTCTTACTGATAAAGTAGATAGAATGATCCATGAATCTATCTTTTTGTCCTAATATAGATCATATAACATATTCATATGCATATATGTGACTGTGGAAAGGGAGTGCCTAATTAGAGCCCTTGAGAATAGGAGCTTGAATTAAGGCTATCTCTAGGTCAGAAAATGCTTTATCACATTTTGTTATCCATTAAAACTCAACATCTTTGGTTAAGAAATTATATAGTGGTAGTACCATTTTACATAAATCCTCTATGAAGCATCTATAATACCCTACATGACCTAGGAAACTTCTAACATATTTTTTCTTGACAAGGATGGACATATTTGTGATTACCTCTATCTTTGTTGGGTCCACTTGAATTCCTTGCTGAGAAATGTAATGTCCCAGGACCACACCTTCCCGCATCATCATAAAGAATTTTTCACTATTCAAAGATAGGTTTTGGTCTTCACATATTCACAAAACCTTTCTTAGGATGTCCAATGCTTCTTCAAAACTACTACCGTGGGTAGTAAAGTCATCTGTGTAAATCTCCATACAATCATGTGAAATGTCTAAAAATATGCTAATAACAGCTCTTTGAAAACTTGCAGTAGCATTGCATATGTGAAATGGAAGTACAAAATATGCATAAGTCCCCCAAGGATAGGTGAGCATTATTTTCTCTTGATCCTCGGGTGCAATCTTTATCTAATTATAGCCATTGACTCCATCTATGAAAGAAAATATTGCTTCCTTGCTAAGGAATCTAAGACTTGATCAATGAATGAAATAGGGAAGCAATATTTCTTAGTTGTAGTATTTAGTTCACTATGATGATCAACAAAAACTCTCTATTTCCCTCCTTCTTTAGGCACTATTACCAAGGGAGATACCTATTTTCTATCTAAAATTGGATAAATGAATACATCATCCAATAGCTTCTACATTTCTCCTTTAACAATCTCTCTTAATGCAGGGCTAGTTCTTATTTGTGGCTGCCTAACTAGTCTACAATCCTCCTTGATATAAATTATTTGAGTACAAAGCTTAGGATCTAGGACTTTCATGTCATGATAGTCCTATACAAATTCATGTTGATGCTTTTTTAAAAAATCTACTAAAGACATATGCTACTCTTGGTTAAGCTTGTTATTAATATTCAAACATTTGTTTCGTGATAGTTCCACTTGCCCGGTCAACTCAATCATGGTTTCTTCACTAATGTATGAAAAAATTATTTGTTGTGGTGGAAGTTTATGAAGCATGTTTGATGATACATAGGAAATTTAAGTGCATCAAAGTTCTTAAGTAGCCTTTGTAATGGACATGAAAGGAAAGATCCAGGAACAACTAGTTCCTCATCTCCTTCATAGTGGTTCTGAATAATCTAACAAAGTACTTCATCATATTCTTGAAGTTTCATGAAAGGATTCCTTTCAAGCATCATTAGTTAGGCAATGAAGTTAACTTCTTATTCTTCCTCCTCTATACTTAGCCAGATGGTTTTGTCCAAATCTGAGTGTGGTTTATCAAGATGATAGAGAACAATTTTCTTATTACTAATCCCATCATAGATATTCATATCACCTAACCTACATCCTATATAAGAACATGGTGTGGCTAACCATGGCCTTCCTAGAATAATGAGATACCCTAAAAATGTAGCCTTGGGAGAAAGAATCATGAAATTAGCTAGATATTCTCATGATTCCTGGGTAATAACAAGGTATTCCACCATCCCATTTGGTTTAATAGTATAACTGTAAGCTAGTTGTAGGATAGTAGGAGTGGATCTCAGGTTAGTAATGTTCAAATGTTGCATGATATATTTAGTAAACACATTAATATATGTTCCTAGGTCTATAAGGGCATTCTTTACTTGAATTCCATTTACAATGACCCCAAGTATAGGGTTACTTAGATAAAAATACTTTAGGACAATCACCTTCCCTAACATTATGTCTGCCAATTGTCCCGCTACATGCATTATTTATGGGTCTTTCTTTTTCCTAAATGGATTTTTGAGATAAGTATCCCTAATTGCTTTACTAGAGATTGGTACATCTTCTATAGCTTGAAACAAATGTATTTTAACACACATGTTTTAACTAATCCAAAAAATCAAAGGTTGGTTCTTCCTTTGTCTTTGAAACTTCTAACCTTTGGGAAAATGGGGGTTCTAGTTAGGACTTTGAACTAGTTTAGGGCTCTTCATTTGACCTTGTTGCATATGTGTGTTAATAAAACTAATATTTTATTCTTCTTCTGTAGGTAGCTCAGTTATGATAGGAGATGAAGGCATTGGCAAGGTTGTTCCTGAACGCAAGTGGATATCACTCATATTCATAGCATATGTAGGATATTGAGTAGGGTCTATGGAATAGACTGGTTGTTGTCGCGATTTGTTATCAGGATTAGGTGTAGGATGATCTAAAAAATAGGTAGGCTTGGGTGCATTAGCATTTGGATTAAGAGGTGGTAGTATTGTTGGTTGTCGAGGTTATTGATGTGGTTGCAGGTAACTAGTTACCTAGTTTGGCCATTACTGACCTCCTCTCCATTGAAATGTTGGTTGTCGATTCCCTTGGGGTGGTTTCCAACTTGCTTGAGGTTTCTACCATTGAGGTGGAGAATTTTGATAATTTGGCCAAGTGTTCTACGGGTTATTCCAAGATCGAGGTGGATAGTACCCAAAATTGATGGGTATGAAGGTTTCCATTGATTATCAGATGCATAAGAATTGAAATAAGGTCCACTAGAAGAGAAAGGGTTTGGTGACATACCTTGTCTTTTATCCCATGGCCTTCTTTGTATAATATAGAAAATATGATCATCATCACCTTTAATTGGATTGAACTTTGGTGGAATTGTCTTGATTTGAATGTTGGCTACCATATTGCATCTACAGTCCTTCTTTTGCCTACAATGTGGGAAAAATTATGTCAGCATTGCTTTTTCTTCTTCATGTTTCTTCTTTTCTTGTAGTGTGTCCAATTTAGTAGCCATATTGTTTATGATGTCCTGCTTGAATTCTAATAATAATTGAGTGATCTTGATCCTTGAAACTCCATTGGAAGACTTACTCATACCAGATTAGTAACCTCTTCCTTTCTTTATGGCTACCCTGGAGTAATTCTAACATATTTTCCTAATATCATCCCAAGGAGCTTGAGTAATATATCCTCCTCCCATGAGGTCTAGAGCCTCCATAAAATTCTCATTAATTACTCTAAGGAAGAGCATCCTCTAGGACTCTTCTCTAAGTGCATGGTGTTGGGGTTTATGGAGACTAAACAAGAATATTCTTGTACAATCCTCTAGATCATCCCCTCTCATATCATTGAGCCTCTATAGTATTCTTTATACTTCTCAAGAAAATTTTCTCTCATCTTATTCTAAGTATCAACAACATTCCTTCCTAGGCTCATGAACCATCTTAGTGCATATTCCTTTAGTGTGGTAAATAATGGTTTAATCCCATGGGCATCAATGGTATAATCATAACTTTTGCTGAGGATATCAAATTTAAACAAAAAAGAGTTTGGGTCCTCTATTACTAGCCCATAAAATTTAGGAAGAAGTGAAGCAAGGATTTCCTTAAGGTTGTCAAATTCATTCTGGTAAGTAATAGGAAATGGAAATTTGGGATGATTAGGTTGGTTTTGGGCAACCATCCTTGCCTAATATACTAAGAGGGAAAGGGGATTCTCAACAAGCGGTTAAATCAAATGATCTTTAGAGGATGATGAACTAGTTAAATTGTCAAACACATCAACAAAATAATGTATCTCAGCTTCATCAGGTGACTCAGGGGGTTATTTTTCAAAGTTTGGTTCATTAGGAAGGAATCTTAAAAAAACATCCCTTTTCCTACCCCTATGCATACAATTCATTTTTACTCAATTTCTAATAGGGTCATCTATAGGCTGAAAAAAACAATAGAACTGATAATAAACTAAATCTAAAGCAAGGTTAAAATTCTAAACAAAATGCAATAATTTAAATTTTATGACTTCAACAAGTTCCCAGTTTGACGCCATCCTTGAAAACAACACCAAAAATGTTGTAATTCTCTTGTGGTTTGATAACTAGGCTTATAAAACCACAACTCGAGGATTGGATGTCCATATTAAATATCCATTTCATCATTATGAAGATTCATTTCTCTGTCAACCTACGAATGCGAAACTTGAAATGATGCAATACATTATGTACACCGAGAAGCAACTGAAGCCACAACCATTCTAATTGAAAAAGAGACAATTGTTGGAAAGAAAAGTACTGGAAAGAAAAGAATTGTAAAGGAAATAACATGATCATTAAACATGCATCTGATTCTAACCTTAGTTTTTAAACTAACAACAACTTATTCCTCAACAAACATGAGAGGAACTACTCTGTTCTGCCTTGGGTGCATGAACAAACACAAAATGAAATTATAGTGGTTGCAGGAATAAAAAATTGCTAGGACTAATTCAAACTACCAAATATAAATTACATACTCAACAAGAGTGGATGAGATCCTCCTCAAGTGCCCCCTTGAGTGATTTTCCCATAAATTAACTCAAATATGAAATATTAAAGCAACATTTCATTCATTGCAAACTCGGTTAGAACATAACATCAAATATGTCTGCATTATCTTAAAATAGTAAACTATAAACAACATTACAACATGCAAAATTTAATTCTCTCCAACCTTTTCAAAGAATCATCTGAGCATTATTTATAGAAAGAGAGATTAACTACTCCTAACTATTTGGTCGGTCCACTCCCAACAAACTAGGAGGATCGAGTTTATTGAAATAATGAAAAGAGAAGAGGAAGTTGTGCATGGACGGGACATAGTTAACTTAATCCTATTTTAGAGAAAATCTAGCACAACAAACCTTCCCTCCATCTATTCATATAACAGACATGGGCATTGAAAGAAGAGTTATCACATTCATAAAAATTGGAAGTCTTTTAATCACTTGACTCCTTCAACACCTCGTCTCATTTTGACTTCTTTAGCAACCGAGCAACTAGCAAGCGCTCCTTTATCTTTCTAAAACTACATAACAATATTAGCGTGAAAAAACATTTATATATCTATAATTACTTAGAATAATATTCATTCATCTACATGCAACATTAACATAGATATATCACATAGTAGATTTAATGTTTTTTTTTGGTCGGTCATAGAAGATTTAATATTAACAAAAAGGTTCAAGGATAAACTTATGTCCCATATCAACAAGTTTTAAGGAAACATCATAAAAGTAATAGGAAACAACTCTAAAACCACTAACAACATTGGCAAGAGTATAGAATTTCCTAAAGAAAGTAAGACATTAATTGAGCTCATCACTCTCACTAAAGTGAGTGATAAATATAATGTCTTAAATTTTAACACCTTTAAATTTCATTCTCCTCTTTTTTTCCTTTGCTTAGTATGTCTCCTTGCTCTTTCAAAGCTCATTTTTTACCCCTTCATTGTCAAACTATTGTTATCTTCTAGTATGGATATTATATCATTTTTCATGCATGTTTTATTTTCCATTGATACAACCTTTTTTGGGTGGAGTGTGGCATTAGGTACTATAGTCCTAGTGGACTAGGGCATTGAGCATTGTAGTCCAAAATTGACCCAAATTTTAATATGGTAATGTGTTGGTTCACATTAGTTGTTATTTGATGTCAATATTGGCAGATGACTATTGGAGGCTGACCTAATTTATAGAATAGCTTGGGAATCCTATATAAGAAAACCCTCTCCTTAATTCAATTTCATCCTACATCTTCAAGAATCATCCTAGAGTAAGAATTATGGATGAAATTCTTTAGATTTGAGCATTAAGGAGCAACACATGACAATATTCATCATGTTAAGGATCTTTCAATTTGATCTTGTTTTGAGGTGTCAAGTTGTTGCATCAATACTTATAGAACTTGTTCAAGTGTATTATCATTCATCAACAACATGAAGCTTAAGGTATAACCTTGTTATACTTGATATTGTACTTCAAATTATGTTTATTTTCTAATCACCATTGTTGTGCCTGGAAGGTTGAATCCTCCTAGGGCTTGATTAAGGTGATCCCCTCTACAACAAAAACACCATTTTTCTCCCTCTTGTGTGCAAGTGTTTAGATCCATGGGTGAAATGTTACTCATTTATAGAAGGTGGTTTAAGACAAGAAGATTCAGATATTAAAAAAGTGAATGGGATGCTTCTGACTTTCAGACATAATTTGCAGTTAGTGATTTAGCCGAACACCTTCTTAGAGAGTTTTTAAAGGAAGGATCCAAGCAACATTGTAGTTATGGATCTGTAAATAATATCATTCTTGGGCATATTAGGATGATGTTACTAATTGACAAATTCAGTGATAGGTTTCTCTTTAACTCTCCTTTCCAGATATGTGTTTGGTATTGTTTTGTTAGACCCGTAACTCTCTGTTTATGTTGATTAATGTCCAATTATGTC
This sequence comes from Thuja plicata, assembly GCA_018584345.1. Taxonomy (NCBI): domain Eukaryota; kingdom Viridiplantae; phylum Streptophyta; class Pinopsida; order Cupressales; family Cupressaceae; genus Thuja; species Thuja plicata. The sequence goes on from MU224249.1 coordinate 1,028,918, forward strand.
TTTTTGCTAGTTCTTTTTATATCAAAATAATTCATATCAATCAATATTAAAAGGGGAGAATACCATTCCAAATCACTTTGCATCTAGCTCTTACCTACCTCAATTGGTTTTAATTTGGATCAAGTGATTATCTCCCCTAAAGAAATGATAGATGGGAGTGGGTTTCACCTCTAGTTTGTATGATTAGACTATGATGCAGGAGCATCATATGCTCATCACATGTATCTTGGAGATCCAGGAAATTCCAGTGGACATGGAGCATCTCTTGAGATCAATTGGGCAATCCTTCAACCAATCATGGCATTTGAAAGCATAAAAAGTCATAATGTTGTATGATGTCCTGAAGGACTTCCATATTAATTGATCCATGGGATAGGATCTTAGGGTTTCCTAGGGTAGAAAAAGGTGTTTGAGAGGGTCTTATAGGTTGATAGGATCATATCATTTCATTACCTAAGTCAGAAGATCCAATAGGTTCTTTAAAAGTATAGTTTAATAATTAAAAATTTGAATTTTTGAATGTAACGGTTAGGAGGTCATTTTGGAGGGAAACTCCATAGTTTAAATTTTATTAAGAAATAGAAAATGTAATAAGTCAGAGTCGGTTGGGAGGAATGTTAACTACCTCCTGGAGTCATAAATATGTGATGGTACGGCCTGTACCTTAAGATTGTACGGACTGTTTCTCTAAAACTGAATAAAAGTGCTCTGTTTTAATATACATTGATAGGAATTTTGAGTTTATTGTTCTTCTTTTGCATTGGGATACATATTATGGTGTTTGTAGACATGTTTTGAGATTCTTTACTCAGTTTTGCATTCAAACTTGAAGATTTGTTCATCAAATTTCTGTACTGTTGGCTGTAGCAGTCCTTTTATAAGCATTTTGACAGTTTTCTTTATTTAATCATGGTCATTC
>MU224249.1:1030545-1052936 GCA_018584345.1 Thuja plicata
GAAACCTCTTAGAGTTGACTATTTGTGGATTTTGCATATCAGGACCTAGAAGGGTCACTTGGAACACATTTACACTATTGCTCATTTTGGGTTGTTTATTGGTTCACCACCCTGATCTCTGCATCAAACTAGCAACTACATTCACATCTATTTCACATGCAAATTATTTATTCATCGACTAAAACACTTTATATTTTGTTTAATCCAAGTGTTTATTTTCTTCTATTTAACCTTTCCTCTACTACAATTTTGGGCTAATGACGATCTTACATTTTCTCTATTCTCTTCAAATAGCCTAACACCTTGATCATTGCAACTGCCTCAACTGGGAAGACTTTAAATTTAGCTAAGATGATCCAGTAAGGGATTTTGGTTTTAATTTTAAAGTTTCTTGTGATAAGATATCTTTGTAATCTTTTTATCTGCCTCTATCTTAATATTGACATGTTACTATCCCAAACATCAGAACTATACGAAACCACTGGTATAAAAACCAACCTTTATAATGTCTTCTTAAAATTACAATGCCATAACTTGACTGATCTGCATCGGTTTTGAAGCATGTATAATGTTTATCTTCCCCCTTGTATCCTCTTAACTCTACATGTCTCCCGAATAAGGTTTCCATGAAATTCGAGGCCCAAGTGCTTGTAATAATTTACCACTTGCAATGGGATTCCATCATAATTAAATTTTACATGCTTTTTTTTCTTCTCAAGTAAATCATGATTTTGGTTTTTTCAATATTCACTTGCAATCCCACTTTTTAACAAAAGGATTCTAGAGGTCTCAAGTGTTCTTGAAGACCCTTAGTTATTTTAGTTAATAGAGTGGGGTTGTTAGCGTATAATATTAACTATATCATGAAAGTGGTCAAATTCACACCCTCATTACATGATTTAACTATCTGATCCTCCAATTTGTCTATATAGAGCCAAAACAAAGAGAAGAACAATAAACATCCTTGTTTGACTCCAATTTCACTCCCAAAACTATCTCGAGCCCATCCTTAATTCTGATTTTGGCTTGAAGCTACTCATATAAACTATGGACTACAGTCCTATATTAATTTGGAATTCCCAAATTCTTCCATTCTATGCTCTAATTTACTTATAGGATGAATGAGTGAACAACTTTTAATAATATTTATGAGATCAAATATCCCAAAAGACCAAGAGCACGATATTTTAGATTTCTCTCTATATGAACTCTTTTAGGCACTCCATGAATAAGTACCATAATTTAGCCACCCTTTCTTACAAAATCGATGTACGAATGTAGAGTTATGGAAATGGAAAACCAAGAAAATGTTTTTTGGTTCGTTGGTCATCATAGTGATCCTCTACGAATGTAAAATTTGGTGCAATAACATGTTAGATCATAAAGAGAAGCTAGTAGAAAGAACTCGAAAATATCTAATCATTAACAGTCTCAAAATTGAAACTATTATTTCATATGAGATCTTATTGACGAAAACAAGCACCTTCCCTATAGAAGCTTCAACAATGGTTTAGTTGTTGAGTTACCTAAAGAAAACTAAAAATATAGATAAACATAGTTGGCCTAAGGTGATCGTGGAGGAAAGATTAGATAGAAGAAATAATACATGATTGAAGCAAAATGACAAATGTATGAAAAAATGGGATGTTGATATATTAGCAATCACACCTGAGTGTGCAATGGTTACGCCTTTTTTTCTATGTTATTGTCATTTTGCTCTATTTCTAGTGTTTTTCATATTTGTGTAATTATAATTTTGAATAGTGATAAGTAGAAACATAATTTTGTAATCTTAGTTGCAATAAATTATTCATACGTTAATTGCCAATATCTATTTTGTATTATATTTTGACATTAACATTCAATGATTTCTTATTATAAATTAGTCTTATTCCGTATAATATCCCATATTATGAAGTTTAGAATTTGAATAATAAATCATATTTTACCAAATTTTATATTTCCAACATCTCCTGCATAATTAAAATAGGTAAATACAATAAGTTCATATAATCATACAATGGTGAAAAGTCACCTCAGGGTTATTTGTTTGTTCTAGTTTAATTTATAAACTAGATGGGCCCACGCATGGGATTATAGGAACCACCAACCCTACTCTATCAATTAGGTACAAAGAATTAATTTGTTGACAAAATTGTAAAAGTAATTCAATACGTGTATTTTTCGAAAATGATACAATCAAGACATCAAAACAACAATATACAACAAAATTGTCTACATAAAATATATAAGCTAATGTACTACGTACAAGAAAAAGTAATATTGTATTTGCCAAAAAATTAATTTTAAGATCAATTAAATTAATGTACTACATACATAAAAAGTATTGTACTAAAAAAAAACCAATTATATTCCACTTCAAAAAAGTTGCAACTATATTCATGAAATTCAAATGAAATTCATTAACCACTAAAAAGAAAAAATGTAAAATCATGTACAAAAATATGGTGTACCCATTGCCAACAGTCTCATATTACATTTGCAATTATAATAATATAGCGTACCCATTGCCAAAAAATAGACAAATTTAAATTATATATGTTAGCCAAAATATAAACTTTGGATTGAACTATATCTTACAATCAATGCTTATATTAATAAAAAATCTTGTACATGTTTTTTTGAGAAGAGTTTGTATGTCACAATTGGAAGTAGGACAGTTTTTTTTGTAGTTGAAGTCCAAAAATCATTAGCATTGCATAAAGAAGAAGTATACATTTATTACATTTTTCTTTTTTTTTTTAAATTTGAAATCGTAAACTATGAAGTGCCAATGAACTTTAATGCAAACTGGATGAACTAATTGTTTTAAAGTATTACATTAGGGGCAGTTTGTTAGGTTGTCATGGGGTTAAAATCATCAAACCAATAAAGGTGTTCGAGTGTGCGATGAAGAACTCCTGAGTTTCAGGTGACAAGATTTATGCTTGGGTAGAATTTACAAGTTGTTTGGGTCCATGTTGGTATTTACTCCACTACAATATTGTTAGGAATAATAGTCCACAAGACAACTGAGAGGGGGGGTGAATCAGTTATGATATAGATTATTAAACTTTAAACTTTATAAACCAAATCTACAAATGTAAATGATAACACAGTAAATGCCAACACCAAAACACAATATTTGTTGTCGAGGAAACCCTATTAAATGTAAATCCCCGGTGGGAATTAACACCCACAAATAATGTACTGAGAGTATAGTATCCCTGTTAAAATATTTAGCCCTATTAGGATCTTGTTACAACATTACAATACATAGTCCCTGTTAGGAGACAGACCCTGTTAGGAGTCAAAAGAAATAGTAGGCTCACTACCAAGGCACACTACCCAAAGAAGGTTAAAGCCACCTTCAAGGATTTACAATCTGAACAAGTGTATAAAGAAAATACACAATCCAGTGAACTGTCTGATAGCAACTATCTTTGCTTGGTCAGATCCAATGAAGTACTCTTCTCATAAACTCTGCTCTACATCCACCAGCCAAACAATCTTTGCATCTTTCACTTCTTCTTTACCTTTTAGTCTTTGTCGCATCTTTTCAAAAGAAAATATCACTCATATATACCCTCTTACAATAACTCATTAGGTCGGCTAGTTAAGCTTTCCTAATACACAAATAATTAATTAGGTTGGCCAATTAAGGCTTTCCAATATACAAATAATTATTTGACCCCTTGTTAAGATACACACGATACCTATAACAAGTAAACATTATTTACAATCCATCAATTATGCTTCCGAATCCGCAATCCATGCTCACAATTCATTTTACATGCTACATGTCTGAAGTCGGCCAACAAATAGGTCTCCTTCAGAATACACGCCATAGCTGATGTCACCAGTACCAAACCACAATTGAAATCAACCCATTATTTCAACATATGGTGGCTATCCACTAGTAAGCTCGCATCACCTGAAATATCTTCGCCAGAAAGATATACCAAAAATACAGAGACCTGCTTTGTCTAGAATCATAGTTACAGTCCACAAACTAGTCTTCACCAAATCAACTGTAACATCCTCACTATGCAACATAAAGCCAAGCGACCTTAGGAATAAGGTCAACACACATCCTTTTGTATAAATCCCAACTCTCATTGTTTTGAATCATTCGTACGGTGTCCGTACACTTCTGCCAATCAAGTAGCCAGTCTCTCCTCTCTACAGAAATATATGTTGACATCAGTGAAAAAACATGAATATCAACAACATGATCAATAAACAAAACTGATATCATCCAACAATCTCCCCCTTTGGCATTGGTGGCAACATATGGGAAAATTTGTATGCATCAACCCAAAAGTACTCTCTCTTAATACAATCTTCGCAATATCCTCAACACAAATTTCTCAAAACAGTAGGTATTTTCACTTAGATTCCTTCCCCCTTTGGGAGAAATGGAAAAGGGTGCCATAAATCATCTGTAGTCTTCTGTAAGGTGTATCTTTTTCAAATCTCCATGTCCATCAACCAGGTGCAAGATCACCCAAATGTACTCCATAGTTTTCTCCTACGATCACTCCCCCTAAGGAGTAGATCCATACATCAAGTCCAAAGAATGATATAGCTCTGAGATCCACTGGAATGATGCACATCTGCATCATTTAATTACCATCGGGAGGGGCCACCACCCCAAGCATGCCTCTGAGATATTCAAAAGCATATTTTGGCAAAGGTTTAGTAAATATATCTGCTATTTGTTCCTTTGTGCTTATATACTCCAGTTTAATCTCCTTATCTGTTATCTTCTCCCTCAAGAAATGATACTTAATAGAAATATGTTTAGTCTTTGAATGCATTACAGGATTCTTTGACATATTCACTATACTATTGTTATCACAATGGATAACCATCGGTTCTTTGAAAATTATTCCAATGTACTTCAACATTTGTTTCATCCAAATAACTTGTGTATAATTTATTGCAGCAGCAACATACTCTGACTCAGCAGTAGATTGAGCAATACAGTTCTGCTTCTTACTCAACCAAAAAACCAATCTTTTTCCAAGGAAAAATGCACCACCACTTGTACTCTTCCTGTCATCTGTGTTACCTACCCAATCAACATTAGTATAAGCTTGCAAAGTAAAATCTTCTGATTTTTCATACCATAACCCATATTTCTATTGTCCCTTTCAAATATCTGAAAATCCTTTTTACAACAGCAAAATGTGTCTCTTTAGGATCTGCCTGATATCTAGCCACAATTCCAACGACATTGGTAATATCTGGTCTAGTGTGAGTTAGATATTGTAGACCTCCAATAATTGATCTGTACTTAGTTTGAACAATACTTTGAGTCTCATCAATATCAATCAGTTTGTTTCCAGTCACCATAGGTGTCCCAACAGGTTTACAATCTTCCATTCCAAACTTTTTCAAAATTTCCTTAAGATACTTGGTTTGAGATATAAAAATGTCATTCTTACTCTGATTAATTTGTAAACCAAGAAAAAATTTCATCTCACCAATCATTGATATCTCAAATTCATTTTCCATTTCTTTAGAAAACTTCTTACTCATCTTATCATTACCTCCAAAAATGATATCATCAACAAAAACTTTTATAATCAAGATTCCATCTTCATCAATTCTCAAATATAAATTATTGTCTGCATTACCTTTTTTGAAACCAAGATGAAGTAGATATTTGTCCAATATTGCATACCATGCTCTTGGTGTCTGTTTCAGTCCATACAGTGCCTTCTTCAATCTACAAACCATGTTTTCATCATATTTCAAAGGAAAACCATCAGGTTTCCCAATGTAAACTTCTTCCTCTAGATCACCATTCAAGAATGTTGACTTCACATCCATCTGATAACCCTTAAAGTCTTTATGTGTAGCATAAGTAAGAAATAATCTCACGGCTTCCAATCTCACAACAAGAGCAAATATTTCTTCATAGTCTATGCCTTCTTATTGTGAGTAGCCTTTACATACAATTCTTGCTTTGTTTCTTACCATTGTTCCTTCCTCATCCATCTTATTTCTGAAAACCCATTTAGTACCAATCACGTTCTTGTTTTTAGGTCTTGGAACCAATTCCCAAGTATTGTTTTTCTTTATCTGTTCAAGTTCTTCTTCCATTGCTTTAGTCCAAGATTCATCTCTACATGCTTCATCAGTAGTATTTGGTTCAACTTGAGAAATCAAATAGATCTCATCTCTAGCTCTAGATCTAGTCATCATACCTTTATTTGCATTTCCAATAATTTGATCTTCAGGATGGTTCTTCTTAACATACCTTGGTGTCTTTAATGTCTTAGTGGCTTCAGTCTGTTCATCTTTAATCTCATTTTCAATCATCAACAATTCTTCAGGTTCAACAGTAACCTCTTTCACTTCTGTAATCTGACCACATTCATACATCCTTTCCTGAATCTGAAACTTTTCATCTATCCTCACATTGGAACTTTCAATCAACTTTCTCAATCTCAGATTGAAACATTTATATGCTTTACTCTTAGTGGAATAACCAAGAAATATTTCTTCATCACTTCTAGCATCAAACTTGCCTATTTCATCATCTCTCTTGATATAACATTTACTACCAAATATTCTAAAATATTTTACAGTAGGTGTATGATCAAACCACAATTCATAAGGATTCTTACTTATACCTTCTCTTATATAAATTATGTTCAGTGTGTACACAGCAGTCCCAACTGCTTCTCTTTAGTGAACATGTGACACATTTCCTTCCATCAACATAGTCCTTGTAGCATCTAATATAGTTTTGTTTCTTCGCTTTGTTATCCCATTTTGTTGTGGAGTTCAAGGGGTTGATGTCTATCTATATATTCCTTTCTCTTCACATCATATATTAAATGGCTCTGATGTAAACTCTCCTCCTCTGTCTAATCTCAAACACTTTATCTTCAAACTAGATTCATTCTCAACTTTTGTTTTAAATAACTTGAATTTGTCAAATACTTCAGATTTCTCCCTTAAGTAAGTAACCCACATCATTCTAAAAAATTCATCAACAAATAGTATAAAGTACCTTTCACCATAGTATGATCTTGTTCATGTAGAACCACACAGATCTGTATGTACCAGATCCAACTTTCCTTTTGTTGAATAAGCTTTTATTTTTAAAGTGCTTCTAGTCTGCTTCCCCATAACACACTCTCTACACATAGTGTTAGATGGCTTTACAAGTTTAGGTAGATCTCTTACTACTTTTGTCACACTTGCCTTCACAATGTTATCAAAGTTAACATGAAAAAATCTTTTGTGCCATAACTAATTGTCATCAACCTTCACAATAAAATAAGAAGCTTCAGATGTGTTCAATTCAAATACATTATTGTCATGCCCAAAACTAGGGCAAAACACACACACAATTTTTTTTTAAAACACATAAGTATGTGCAACTAACAATGGTTGAGTTAGTAAGGTGATAGCATGGTGGAGTTAACCTTCGAGTTACAAGGTATATACGCAGATTGAATTAGGGTCATGCCGCAAACGGATGCAGAGTTGGAGCATCAACTTGTTCCATGGGTTATATGAACGTTTAACTCAGGTTGATCTAACTCTGATTCCAGGTTTAACTACATTTAGTATCATGATAATAGTCAGTTGTTACGAACATATGTTGAATTAGTTTGACCTAATGCATACTTAACTCTTAACCTAGATTACAACTTAATCTGTTCAAATCTAGTTCCAGTTTTCTTTCAACATTAACTACTAGCTCAAACCTAGTCAAAATAATATTCTACTCCCTTTTTAAACAAATATATATGAAACATTTATCAATTGACATGCTTAAAATTGAATAACAATTTTACTATACCAAACAACTATTAAATTAAAAATCTAATAGCTGAAATCAAATTTGATTTCCTAACCTACCAATGTCATTAATAAAATTATTCTCTTTTTTATGAAAACACATGCAATCCTAATTCATCAATACCCTAACAAAACAACTTTAAATTACCCTTTAATAAGACAATTAAATTATCCTCTAATAGAAAATTCAAATTAACTTCTAGTTGAAATTTAACATAACCCCTTGAACACAAGAGTATCATATTCATTTTTATCATGATAAAATTTAAATTAACATTAACTATACATTTTAATAAATTGAGTAATTCCACTTTTCTAATAGGCTAATCAAAACTTTTAGGCCAAAACTCCTATTAAATTAATTCACAAATTTCACAATTTAAAATAACCTAAACAACTAATGTTAAGGATCCATTTAAATGATTAATTATTATTTTAATATGTTGTTCCAATATCAATTAAATTTGATCTTGTTAATAAATCCATTCATCTTTCATAACCCAAAAGTTATTAATCTACTAACTAAAGTTACATCATTGAATCAATTTATATATGTATAAAATGCTACCCAATTAAGAATTAAAAATAATAAAGAAATAGACCTAATTAACTAACTTAAACTATCAACTAACTACCTATTAATCTAATCTATCTATCAAATAATCTCCTAACCTAACTAATCTACTAACTAATAATCTATCATTTTCCCACCATAAAGTTCAAAATGCAAAGGGGGGGTCAAATTCCTATGGGGAAAGTGCAGGTCTGAATGACTTGTTTTGGGGCCCACCACCTAACTTACCCCCATTCCTATGCAAGGAATTTCACATGGAAGACAAGACAGCAAGGGTGGTGCAGGTTTTTAAGTATGATGATGATGTGTTGCAAGGGCCCACCAACAAATCTCCCATCTTCCCAAGGTGAATCTCGCATGGAAGGGGAGAGAGGGTTGACTTGGGCAAAATGACATGTCAGAAATTGAAGGGTGTGATAGCAAGGGAGGTAGCACATAAATCAAGTAGTGTATGCCTCAAAACAATTTGATTTATTTTACAAACTTTGCAATAGTGGCGCCCAAGCAAGGAGGTAAAAAGGGTAAGGAGTGTGGTAAGAGTGGGGCCCATGGGAAATGGGTAAAGGTAAGGTAAGTTTAATTTAGAATTTAGGATTAATTACAAAGTTATGTTAGTGGGATTAGGATACGAATTTAATTAGAGAGAGAGAACATTGGGAAAGGAATATTCTCTGTGGTAAGGAGAATATTTCATTTCGCATACAAATTTTAGAGAGCATTTTTGCTATAAATCTGGAAAGTGTCATGGGCTTTGTTTGGTATAAGCTCTTCCATATAGATTTTCTAGATTCAATTTTTGCAACAGACCATTGTATGCATTTGGATTGATTTATTAGGGCAATATACTAAGAGGACTAATATTATTATTTGATTTTTATTTTATCATACTAACTAGTTTAATTTTTTATTGTTATCAAGGTTATTTCTTCTTCTCAAGAGTTGAGATTGAAATGGAGATTTTTAATGGGAAAATGGAGTGTTCCAATAACTTGAAAAGTTACATTTACATACATTATGGAGATTTCAAGATTCACAAATCCTCAAGATTTTTATGATATGAAACTATTATATTATCTTTCTCTTTTAATATTGGGTATCCCTCTAACATGAATGGTTAACTCTTTTTTTCTAAGCAATAAAATGCAATATGCATGAACTAAAGAATACGTCATTTACATTATGGTAATCTTACAAACTACAATTACATATCTTCAAGATGGTAAATCTATACAATACATGGATGGTATGCAACACTTCTTCCTTCAATGAACCATTACATAAAGAATGAGAACTCTTCACATCTAGCTTGAAAAGCTTCCAAAATGAACATTACAACAATCAACAAAAAAAATGAATTTCAATACAAATGAGTGACTATGCAACATTAAAGTTGCTTACACACAACTACTCTAAATAGGAATTTCTTTCAAGCTTCTTTCACCATCATCTTGACTTCAAAAATATGCAAATTTCATGAGGGGAACCATGAGAAGCTCACCTCCCAACCAAGGTCTCAAGGAGACCACCCTTGAGCTTGGAAAACCAAGGCTAAACAAGATTTCACATCCAAATTCTCACAAATATCTTATATGCACAAAACAATAATAAACTCCCAACCAAGGCTTCACAAATGAGTTTTCCAAACCCATTGAAGTAGGGTGAAGGTGGGCTTTTCCAAGGAGGAGAATGCCATTGCAATTTCAAATTTCTCAATAAGAGTTTTTCCATGCCTCTCCAAGGCTACATTGACATTCCTTCCATATACATATTTGGTCATTTCTATACCAAAATAATATTTAAAATATGGCTTTATGGAGCCCATACTCCATGAAATTATCCCTCTTCTTCAAGAGAAGAGACTCTCACTACAATGGAGAGCCCAACTAACCCCTTCACCAAGGGCCACTTCTTCCCTTCCCAAAAGGTGAGTAATGCCTTAACTCCCATGAACAACACTCCCAATCCAAAAGAACAAGAATTGATACAAAATCTAAATGCATTCCCAACCCAACACATGACAACAAAATCTACATACAACAACACTATACAAGATTTCATACATGAACACCATACAAGATTTCATATTCATAAAAAAATAGCATGCAAATCTACTTGCAACAAAACAAGTACTTTCATGGCAATGGAGACCAACCTTCCAAATGTGTTATGGCAAAATAAAATTTGTGAAGTACCCAAATCCTTATCCTTCCTCTATCCAAACCCTAATTGTCTCTAAAATTAGAGAGTGGGTGAACACCCACTAAGTTTGCCCAAACCCTCTAAAAGGATCCCCAAAAGTGTACTCAAGACCTAGCAATAATGAGACATGACATCTAGCCTTTTATCTTACCTCTTGTCTCCCCTCTTAATTGTGAGTTTAGTAAGGAGTGTGGGACAAGTTAGATGTATGTGGCCATCTTCATTTTCACCACTTTTAAAAAGTAGGCATTTTGGAGAGTCATAATGGTGACCTAGGTTTCTCTCATACGTAAAAACTAGCCCTAACCCAAGGTACCCCCTTAGGGTTAACTAATTTTGGCCAAAAATACACTTTAGGGTCACTTTTGACCCCTCCAAGGTACCCCTAAAGTTCAAATCTGAGTTCCAACTTTATGTGATCCCTACAAGGCATCTATATGCAAGTGGGATTAATATAACATCCTATAAGGTTTGGTGGTTCTTGTCCAAGCCCTAATTTAACATGTCACCATCCACATGAACAACACGAGTGTCAAGTGACACCAAACAAAATACATATCACATTCACAATGACATGTCCAAACAACAACATGAATTTTAAACTATTAACACACATTTAAATTATGTTTACAACAAATATCACATTACAACGAGGTTTCAACCCCTTATTGGATTAAACCTTGGCTTACTCAATTCACTTGTGTTTAGCCCTGATTCTCTGAATAATTCTATGGTTCTCTTTCCTGCACACTTAACTCGAGCATCAGTAGTCCAAGATAATAAAATCACATGTAATATACATTTTCAATTCATAATTATCAACATTAATCAATAAGCAGAATTAAATTTCTAATTTTAATTTACATACAGAAATGTTTAAAATATAATAATTCTATAATCATCATGACATAACATCCATGAAATAATCAAGTCTAATCATGATTCAATCTTCTCATCAATTAACTTATCTAAACATATATAATCTAAATCAACCACCTGTTCTAGGTCTAATCCATATCAAAATATAATCCACCTAATATAATCATCATCATAACATAATATCACGAGTCTCTGTCAGGATAATCAAAAAGTGTATCAATGTATCAAAACATAAAGTATCAAAGTGTGATCAAGCAGTGAAGCTATGATGGGTCAAGGTGAGGCCTCACATCCTCCCCCACTAGGCATGAACTTCCTCCTGGAGTTTATCAAAAAGATATGGGTACTGAGATCTCATCTGCGCTACATCCTCCCATGAAGCTATGACCTCATCATAACAATCCCACTGGACCCTAACCTGGTCTAGCTCTCGGCCTCAAAGTGCAAGGGTCCGTCGAGATATAATTTGAATGGGCTCTAGTTCTAGTTGTCTATCCAACTCCATCTGCAAGGCATCCCAATCTATAATGTGAGACTCATCATAAATATATTTTCGTAGCATAGATACATGAAACACATCGTGGATGTGTGACAAGCTGGGTGGCAAGGCTAGACGGTAGGAAACTGGTCCTATCCTCTCCAATATCTCAAAAGTTCCAACAAAGCGAGGTGCTAACTTAGAGCCCTTTCCAAAATGGATTGGACTTTTATGCGAGCGCACTCTCAAATAGACCTTATCACCAACCATATACTCATAATCAACCCTCTTCACATCTGCATACTTCTTCTGTCGATCCTTAGCCTCTCTAAAGCATTGTCTAATCAAGACTACCTGATGCTCCATCTCCTTGACCAACTGAGGTCCAATAGATACTCTATCCTCGATCCTATCCCAACTCAGTGGTGGCATACATGGTCTACCATATAATTCCTGATATGGTGGCATACCTATAGAAGAATGATGCCCATTATTATAGGCAAACTCAACCAGATGTAGGTATTCCTCCCACTTGACCTGATGGTCCATCACATACATGCGCAGCATGTCCTCCAATACCTGGTTAACCCTCTCAGTCTAGTCATCTATCTAAGGGTGATATGTTGTACTAAAATTGAGCCTAGTGCCCAACGCTGCCTGTAACTCTCTCCGAAAGGCTGATGTGAACAAGGAGTCTCTATCAGGGATGATCTTACAGGGAATGCCATGAAGTCTAACAATATCTCACAAAAAGACCTAAGCTACGTCTCATGCTGTGAATGTAGTACGCATGGGTGAGAAGTGGGCAACCTTGGTCAACGTGTCGACTATCACCAAGATAGCATCATGGCGGTGAGAAGACATAGGGAGACCAATAATGAAGTCCATAAATATAGTATCCCACTTCCACTCGGCAATCTCATGTGGCTACAAGAGCCCACCTGGATGACTGTGCTCTGCCTTCACTCTCTGGCACTCTAGACATTTAGCAACTATGCTAGCAATCTGCAATCTCATGCCTAGCCAATGATACAAATATCTCAGATCGGCATGAAATTTCTTGGATTAAACCTTGGCTTACTCAATTCACTTATGTTTAGCCCTGATTCTCTGAATAATTCCATGGTTCTCTTTCCTGCACACTTAACTCGAGCATCAGTAGTCCAAGATAATAAAATCACATGTAATATACATTTTCAATTCATAATTAGCAACATTAATCAATAAGCATAATTAAATTTCTAATTGTAATTTACATACAAAAATGTTTAAAACATAATAATTATATAATCATCATGACATAACATCCATGAAATAATCAATTCTAATAATAATTCGATCTTCTCATCAATTCACTTATCTAAACATATATAATCAAAATCAACCACATGTTCTAGGTCTAATCTATATCAAAATATAATCCACCTAATATAATCATCATCATAACATAATATCACGAGTCTCTGTTAGGATAATCAGAAAGTGTATCAATGTATCAAAATATAAAGTATCAAAGTGTGATCAAGCAGTGAAGCTATGATGGGTCAAGGTGAGGCCTCACATCCTCCCCCACTAGGCATGAACTTCCTCCTGGAGTTCATCAAAAAGATATGGGTACTGAGATCTCATCTACGCTGCATCCTCCCATGAAGCTATGACCTCATCATAACAATCCCACTAGACCCTAACCTGGTCTAGCTCTCGGCCTCGGAGTGCAAGGGTCCGTCGGGATATAATTTGAATGGGCTCTAATGCTAGTTGTCTGTCCAACTCCACCTGCAAGGCATCCCAATCTATAACATGAGACTCATCATAAATATATTTTCGTAGCATAGATACATGAAACACATCGTGGATGTGTGACAGGCTGGGTGGCAAGGCTAGACGGTAGGAAACTGGTCCTATCCTCTCCAATATCTCAAAAGGTCCAACAAAGCGAGGTGCTAACTTAGAGCCCTTTCCAAAATGGATTGGACTCTTATGCGGGCGCACTCTCAAATAGACCCTATCACCAACCATATACTCATAATCAACCCTCTTCACATCTGCATACTTCTTCTGTCGATCCTTAGCCTCTCTAAGGCATTGTCTAATCAAGACTACCTGATGCTCCATCTCCTTGACCAACTGAGGTCCAATAGATACTCTATCCTTGATCCTATCCCAACTCAGTGGTGTCATACATGGTCTACCATACAATGCCTGATATGGTGGCATACCTATAGAAGAAAGATGCCCATTATTATAGGCAAACTCAACTAGATGTAGGCATTCCTCCCACTTGACCTGATGGTCCATCACATACATGCGCAACATGTCCTCCAATACCTGGTTAACCCTCTCAGTTTGGTCATCTGTC
Source organism: Thuja plicata (assembly GCA_018584345.1). Taxonomy (NCBI): domain Eukaryota; kingdom Viridiplantae; phylum Streptophyta; class Pinopsida; order Cupressales; family Cupressaceae; genus Thuja; species Thuja plicata. Next base: position 1,044,859 of record MU224249.1, read on the forward strand.
TGAGGGTGATATGTTGTACTAAAATTGAGCCTAGTTCCCAACGCTACCTGTAACTCTCTCCAAAAAGCTGATGTGAACAAGGAGTCTCTACCAGAGATGACCTTACAGGGAATGCCATGAAGTCTAACAATATCCCTCAAAAATACCTAAGCTACGTCTCATGTTGTGAATGTAGTACGCATGGGTGAGAAGTGGGCAACCTTGGTCAACGTGTCAACTATCACCAAGATATCATCATGGCGGTGAGAAGACATAGGGAGACCAACAATGAAGTCCATAAATATAGTATCCCACTTCCACTCGGCAATCTCATGTGGTTGCAAGAGCCCACCTGGATGATTGTGCTCTACCTTCACTCTCTGGCACTCTAGACATTTAGCAACTATGCTAGCAATCTGCAATCTCATGCCCAGCCAATGATACAACTGTCTCAGATCGGCATGAAATTTCTTAACTCCTGGATGAGCTCTATAAGGCGCTTTGTGAGCCTCGAGCATAATAAACTCTCAAAAGTCACCCATAGAAGGTACATATATGCGTCCCCTATGATGTAGAAGTCCATCAGACTCCAAAGAATACTCTGCAAATCTCCCCTCAAGGGGTCTCTGAGAATGGATAAACTGACAAACCTCCACATACAATCCACCCTTTGGAAAATGATGCAAAATTTGGTCCCTCAAATTTGTACTAGAAGTCATAGATGAGAGCTCATGTCGCCTCCTACTCAAGGCATCTACAACTACATTCTCTTTTCCCTTGATGTAATGAACATAAAAATCATACTCACACAAAAACTCCATCCATCTCCTCTTCCTAGCATTAAGATTGGGTTGTGTAAAGATATATTGTAGGCTTTGGTGATCTGAATGAAGCTCAAATTGGTGACCTAGAAGGAAGTGTCACCATCTCACTAAGGCATGAACCACCGCTATGAGTTCTAGGTCATGAGTAGGATAATTAAGCTCGTGAGTCTTTAGCTTCCTAGACTCAAAAGCTATAGGATGACCCTCCTACATAAGGATTTCTCCTAAACCATCTAATGAAGCATCAGTACATACAAAAAAATCCACCGAAGGATCTGGCACTGCTAAAATCGGTGCGCTAGTGAGGGCTCTCTTGAGCTCCTAGAAAGCTCTCTCACACTTCTCTATCCATACATACTTCTTCCCCTTTCTCTGAAGGGAGGTGATGGGATGAGCTACTCTAGAAAATCCTACCACAAAGCGTCTGTAATATCCTACTAAGCCCATAAAACTTCTGACCTCAGTGACACTAGTGGGTGGTGGCCAATCCATAATAGCTCTAATCTTCGATGGGTCTACAGAGATCCCATCGCTAGATATAACGTGACCAAGATAATGCATCTCAAGTCTAAAGAAGGCACACTTTGACAAGATTCCATATAACTATTTCTCTCTCAAACACTGCATAACCTGTCTCAGATGCTTCTCATGCTCCTCCTCATTGCGAGAATATATCAGAATATCATCAAGGAACACTACCACAAATTTATCCAAAAATATACAAAATGCTTCGTTCATGAGGCTCATGAACATAGCTGGAGCATTTGTGAGGCCAAATGGCACTACTATGAATTCATAGTGACCATACATCGTGCGGAAAGCAGTCTTGTGGATATCACTTTCCATGATCTGTAACTGATGGTACCCCAACTTCATATCTATCTTCGAGAACACTTAGGCACCCTGCAACTGATCAAACAAATCATTGATCCTGGGAAGTGGGTATCAGTTCTTAATTTTTACTTTATTCAACTGTCGATAATCAATGCACAATCTAAGTGATCCATCCTTCTTCTTCACAAAAATCACAGGTGCACCCTAAGGTGATACACTAGGTTAGACATGCCCTTTCTCCAAGAGCTCTTCTAACTAAATCTTGAGCTCATTGAGCTCATGTGTGGTCATCCTATAAGGTGCTCTAGATATTGGCTCACCTCCTGGTACAAGATCTATGTGAAAATCAACTTCCCTAGGTGGAGGCATACCAGGTAGCTCAGTAAGAAATACATATGCAAACTCCTGAAGAATAGGATAATCCTCGAGTGAAGGTTCCCCTTCTAAATCCTCCTCTCTATCAGTAATGGTGATGGCAAATAACTGACATCCCTTCTGCACGTACCACCTAAGTTGCATAGCAGAAATTATGCAAAGGGATACAGGTCTTTGTACCCCAAATATCACCATAGAAGTGTCGTGATCATCAACACACTCAACCCTCTTTTGACGATAATCCACCTTGGCGTTATGGGCACATAGCCAATCCATGCCAAGGACTACATCATAAGAACCTAGAGGGGTAATGCAGAGATCAGTCATCGTGATAAAGTCTCCAATCTAAATCTGAAAACTGTGAGCTAAGGAACTAACATAAACTCTAGCTCCTGAAGCTAACTCAACCACTAGCCCGCAATGCTCCACTACATAGGGAGATATAAAGGATTTTGTGGCTCTTGAATCAAACAAGATAAAAACACTGATACCCTAAATCATACCTGTAGCCTCTATGACCGTGGCCTGTGCTCGGCCTGGCAGTTATCAACCGCTACAAAAACTCTATGGGATCTACCCATATCTCCAACTGTAGGCTCTGAGGTAGCCCCTCCCTAACCACTAGCTGACTGTCCCTATGGGAACTCTCTCGCTAAATGACCCATACCACCGCAAGTATAACATGGCCCTCAGGTCTGAATCTGCACTCCCTGTGTCCTAGGCTGCTGTAACCCTCCGGTCCTACTAGAACCACCGTATCCACCCCTAGAGGACTACTGAGTCCTAGCTGACTGTGTCTGAGGGGTCTGTGTCCTATGATCCTATCTAGGGCCCTGAGACTACCATTGCTTGGGCTTAGAGCTCTAATGACCCTGTGAATGCCTCTATCTAGAATCCTACTGGGATCTCTGCTACTGAGAATGTTGACCCTTAAAGGATCCTACTCAGTGATTCTATTTCCCTTTACAAGGGGGTCTCTATTTCCCTGACTGCTGGGAAGAGGGGTTTCGGTGCTGGGACCAATCTCGAGACTCCTGCCTAGTACGGATATCCTCGACTACAAGTGTCATCTTAATTGCCCCTCTGAATGTGGTAGGGAATGCTAGGTGTACTGTGCTTTGAAGAGACATATTAAGTCCCTTAATGAAATGGTGAATACGTAGTTTCTCTTCCTTCATGTAGTCAACATATGGAAGGAGCTCAAGAAATCGACTCTCATACTGGTTCACTGTGAGGCCTCTCTGTGGGAGATCATTGAATTCCTCTATTTGTCTCTGTCTAAAATGCTCAGAGAGATATCTCTCACAAAAACGGGCCACAAAAGTCTCCCAAGTGAGTGTGTTAATACTCACTCCACCTATGGACACCTCCTGCTCCCACCAAGTAGAGGCCTTCTCTCACAGGAGATGGAATGTAAGTCATGCCTTTAGATTACTCCCATAAGGGCGCAATCCAAAACATCATTGTAAACTCTGTAACCAGGCCTCTGCTACTGACCCATCAGTGGATCCCAAAAACAAGGGTGGGTGGAGTCATAATAACTCTCACATCTCATCTCTAACATCTCTAGGGGGTCTCTCCCTGGCATGTATCTCATGCTCGCATGGTAATACAACTTGATGGACTGACTCACCCTCTTGATCACCTTGACCCTCACCAGACCTAGGTGGAGGACTACTACTCCTCTCTCTGCTAACTACTTTATCATTCTCTGAAATATGTGCTTCCCCTTCGGGAATCTACTGCTGAACTATGGGTGGTAGTCTCTGCTGAATCACCCCAATCAGATTTTGGAGAAAATCCATAATATCTTGGTTAGGGTTCTGAGGTGGTGGAGGTGGTGGTGGTGGATCCTCCTATCCTGCCCCCGCATGGGGAGCTCTACGACCTCTGCCTCGTCAGTTAGCTCTGGTGACCGCAGGCATCCTACATAATGATTTAAGTTTTTGAATAAGTTGAAACATAATGGGTTAGGTTCCTAGTCTCAAAACCTGGCTCTGATACCAAAATGTCATGCCCAAAACTAGGGCAAAATACACACACACTTTTTTTTTTAAAACACATAAGTATGTGCAACTAACAATGGTTGAGTTAGCAAGGTGATAGCATGGTGGAGTTAACCTTCGAGTTATAAGGTATATATGCAGATTGAATTAGGGTCATGTCGTAAATGGATGCAAAGTTGGAGCATCAACTTGTTCCACGAGTTATATGAACATTTAACTCGGGTTGATCTAACTCTGATTCTAGGTTTAACTACATTTAGTATCATGATGATAGTTAGTTGTTATGAACATATGTTGAATTAGGTTGACCTAATGCATACTTAACTCTTAACCTACATTACAACTTAATCTGTTCAAATCTAGTTCCAATTTTCTTTTAACATTAACTACTAGCTCAAACCTAGTTAAAATAATATTCTACTCCCTTTTTAAACAAACATATATGAAACATTTATCAATTGACATGCTTAAAATTGAATAACAATTTCACTATACCAAACAACTATTAAATTAAAATTCTAATAGCTGAAATCAAATTTGATTTCCTAACCTACCAATGTCAATAATACAATTATTCCCCTTTTTATGAAAACACATGCAATCCTAATTCATCAATACCCTAACAAAACAACTTTAAATTACCCTTTAATAAGACAATTAAATTATCCTCTAATAGAAAATTCAAATTAACTTCTAATTGAAATTTAACATAACTCCTAACCCCTTGAACGCAAGAGTATCATATTCATTTTTATCATGATAAAATTTAAATTAACATTAACTATACATTTGAATAAATTGAGTAATTTCACTTCTCTAATAGGCTAATCAAAACTTCTAGGCCAAAATCCCTATTAAATTAATTCACAAATTTCACAATTTAAAATAACCCAAACAACTAATGTTAAGGATCCTTTAAAATGATTAATTATTATTTTAATATGTTATTCCAATACCAATTAAATTTGATCATGTTAATAAATCCATTCATCTTTCATAACCCAAAAGTTATTAATATACTAACAAAAGCTACATCATTGAATCAATTTATATATGTATAAAATGTTGCCCAATTAAAAATTAAAAATAATAAAGAAATAGACCTAATTAACTAACTTAAACTATCAACTAATTACCTATTAATCTAATCTATTTATCAAATAATCTCCTAACCTAACTAATCTACTAACTAATAATCTATCATTTTCTCACCATAAAGTTCAAAATGCAAAGGGGGGGTCAAATTCCTATGGGGAAAGTGCAGGTCTGAATGACTTGTTTTGGGGCCCACCACGTAACTTACCCCCATTCCTATGCAAGGAATTTCGCATGGAAGATAAGACAGCAAGGGTGGTGCAGGTTTTTAAGTATGATGATGATGTGTTGCAAGGGCCCACAAACAAATCTCCCATCTTCCCAAGGTGAATCTCGCATGGAAGGGGAGAGAGGGTTGACTTGGGCAAAATGACATGTTAGAGCTTGAAGCGTGTGACAGTAAGGGAGGTGGCACATAAACCAAGTAGTGCAGCCCTCAAAAAATTTTAATTTATTTTACAAACTTTGCAGAAATGACACCCAAGCAAGGAGGTAAAAAAGAAGTGTGGTAAGAGTGGGGCCCACGAGAAATGGGTAAAGGTAAGGTAAGTTTAATTTAGAATTTAGGATTAATTACAAGGTTATGTTAGTGGGATTAGGATACGAATTTAATTAGAGAGAGAGCACATTGGAAAATGAATATTCTCTGTGGTAAGGAGAACATTTCCTTTCCCATACAAATTTCAGAGAGCATTTTTGCTCTAAATCTGTAAAGTGTCATGAGCTTTGTTTGGTATAAGCTCTTCCATATAGATTTTCTAGGTTCAATTTTTGCAATAGACCATTGTATGCATTTGGATTGATTTATTAGGGCAATATACTAAGAGGACTAATAGTATTAGTTAGTTTTTATTTTATCATACTAACTAGTTTGATTTGTTATTGTTATCAAGGTTATTTCTTCTTCTCAATAGTTGAGATTGAAATGGAGATTTTTAATGAGAAAATGGAGTGTTCCAATAACTTGAAAACTTACATTTACATACATTATGGAGATTTCAAGATTCACAAATCTTCAAGATTTTTATGATATGAAACTATTATATTGTCTTTCTCTTTTAATATTGGGTATCCCTCTAACATGAATGGTTAACTTCTTTCTTTTTTTTTCTAAGAACTAGAATGCAATATACATGAACTAAAGAATCTATCATTTACATTAACATATCTTCAAGGTGGTAAATCTATACAATACATGGATGGTATGCAACACTTCTTCCTTCAATGAATCATTACATAAAGAATGAGAACTCTTCACATCTAGCTTGAAAAGTTTCTAAAATGAACATTACAACAATCAACAAAAAAAATGAATTTCAATACAAATGAGTGACTATGCAACATTGAAGTTTCTTACACACAACTACCCCAAATAGGGATTTCTTTCAAGCTTCTTTCACCATCATCTTGACTTTAAAAACTTGTAAATTTAATGAGGGGAACCATGGGAAGATCACCTCCCAACCAAGGTCTCAAGGAGACCACCCCCGAGCTTGGAGAACCAAGGCTAAACAATATTTCATATATTAATTCTCACAAACATCTTATATGCACAAAACAACAATAAACTCCCAACCAAGGCTTCACAAATGAGTTTTCCAAACCCATTGAACTAGGGTGAAGGTGGGATTTTTCAAGGAGGAGAATGCCATTGCAATTTCAAATTTCTCAACAAGAGTTTTTCCATGCCTCTCCAAGGCTACATTGACATTTCTTCCATATACACATTTGATCATTTCTATACCAAAAAAATATTTACAATATAGCTTCATGGAGCCCATACTCTATGAAACTATCCCTCTTCTCCAAGAGAAGAGGCTCTCACTACAATGGAGATCCCAACAAGAGCATGCAAATCTACTTGCAACAAAACAAGTACTTTCATGGCAACGGAGACCAACCTTCCAAATGTGTTATGGAAAAATGAAACTTTTTAAGAGCCAAAATCATTATCCTTCATCTATCCAAACCCTAATTGTCTCTAAAATTAGAGAATGGGTGAACACCCACTAAGTCTCTCCAAACCCTCTAAAAGGACCCCCAAAAGTGTACTCAAGACCTAGCAATAATGAGACATGACATCTAGCCTTTTGTCTTACCTCTTGTCTCCCCTCTTAATTGTGAGTTTAGTAAGGAGTGTGGGACAAGTTAGATGTATGTGGCCATCTCCATTTTCGCCACTTTTGAAAAGTAGGCATTTTGGAGAGTCATAATGGTGACCTAGGTTTCTCCCATAAGTAAAAACTAGCCCTAACCCAAGGTACCCCCTTAGGGTTAACTAATTTTGGCAAAAAATACACTCTAGAGTCACTTTTGACCCCTCCAAGGTACCCCTAAAGTTCAAATCTGAGTTTCAACTTGATGTGATCCCTACAAGACATCTATATGTAAGTGGGATTAATATAACATCTTATAAGATTTGGTGGTTCTTTCCCAAGCCCTAATTTGACATGTCACCATCCACATGGACAACATGAGTGTCAAGTGACACCAAGCAAAATATACATCACATTTACAATGACATGTCCAAACAACAACATGAATTTTAAACTATTAACACACATTTAGATTACGTTTACAACAAAGATCACATTACAATGAGGTTTCAACCCCTTATTGGATTAAACCTTGGCTTCCTCAATTCACTTGTGTTTAGCCCTGATTCTCTGAATAATTCCATGGTTCTCTTTCCTGCACACTTAACTTGAGCATCAGTAGTCCAAGATAATAAAATCACATGTAATATACATTATCAATTCATAATTAGCAACATTAATCAATAAGCACAATTAAATTTCTAATTTCAATTTACATACGGAAATTTTTAAAACATAATAATTCATAATCATCATGACATAACATCCATGAAATAATCAAGTCTAATCATGATTCGATCTTCTCATCAATTCACTTATCTAAACATATATAATCAAAATCAACCACCTGTTCTAGGTCTAATCCATAT
>MU224249.1:1061777-1083290 GCA_018584345.1 Thuja plicata
GGTGACTCGGTAGATATAGTGTCACTCGGTAACCGCTGGTGACTCGGTAGTAACTGACTTCTCGGTAGTTACGGTGAAGCTCGGTGACTACCGTCTGCTCGGTAAATGTTGCTCTTCTCGGTAACCACTGCTGAACTGTTCATATGCTCGGTGATCACTGTTCTGCTCGGTTTGAACTGTTTAACCGTTGAGATTTATAAGGTGATTACTGAATGCTCGGTATAAGCTGTGGTCTGAGTGATGAGCTCGGTAAGCATTCAGAATCGAATAAGTGTTTTCACTGATGACAAATATAACATAATTCCAACATGTAATGTCAGTGGAAAGATTCAACAAAGATGACAAAGTTGATTCATCTAACTGTACATCTCTGTAAAATGGGTCATTGTTTATTTTGTATTGTAATTCTTCATAAACACAACTTCTACTAATATAGAAGTTATATTTTTTATGCCCAATATTTTCTTTGTTGACTATAATTATGTCCAAGTCATCTACTTGCCTTGGCGAGAAAGATGCTATTATGGTAATGTCCCGAGGAAAACATATTGTGTGTCTGTTGTATTTCAGTTGACCACCTCTTGCATAAGTAACCTGAAGAATAGGGTTGATTCTTGCAATAAACATCTCTCCAATTTGAGTAAGGACTTGTAAACATTGAGGTTGTTCACCAGGGTCCATATTATTCCATTTTGAGAATCGATTTCCATTTTTTTTTCTGATATGCACATATAAAAATTGATTGACTCATTTGATTGTCTTGTTTTAATTCTTGGATATCTTTCCATGAAAAATTTGCATGTTGTAACAGTATAAAGGCTATCCAATTTGGAACAGAAATGATCTCTTTTTCTGCAATATTCTTGAGAAAAACCTGGAGAGTATATCTGCTCTAGTGGGGTGACCTAAGTGGTATTGTGTATTTGTGGTATATCTCCTTCTAGATGGATTCTTGCATGTGACGCTGGTAGTGTAGAAGAGGTTGCTGCATGAACAAGGCTTTGGTAGGTCTCTCTTTTTCTTTTGTTGATGATGTCCTTTGTAGCATGGTACCTTATTCTTCATTTTTTATTTCTTTGAGAACGCTTGTCTTGTTTGCTATCATTGGGTAATTCCACACACACACACACACCCAAGCAAGAGGATTTGATATACTTGAAAGTAGTGTTTCTGCAATTAAATTCTTATATAAGAGAAGTTGTAACTAAAATAGATGACAAGGAAAATTATTTAAGACGTGTGTTTAGAGGTATGAATATGTGTAGAAAAAATTAAGTAGAATCATTAATAGAAGTCCAAACCTGTAAAAATGTGCGCTTGTAAGTTTTTTTTATGATTGTATTTCTTTGTAACAATTAAAAGTAATATATTCAAAATAACATGTCCAAGTATTGTATTATTATTTTTTGTTCTTGTTTAACTTTCCATGGCCTGTTTAAAAATATGATTAATTTGAATGGGAGTCTTATTTGAGGCAATCGAATGCTTTAGTATGCTAAATGATTGTATGAGTAAAGATTTAAAAGAGAGTGGAAATGTATTGTTGGATAATGTTTTGGAAGCATTTTGAAGATTAAATGCAAAACAAAATGTACAAATACTATAGTGGGTGCTTGTAAATGTAGTAAACGTGTTTTTGACAAATTTGTTTGTGTATCATTGGAAGAATTTGAACAAGAAAAGGTGCATGCATAATATTTTTTTTATTGTTGGAAATCTAGTGCATACACATATAGTATTTCACATTCCAAGCACAATTTTTTTTTTGTTTGTTGGAAACAGTAATGGAAAATTACATTTATCATTGTAGGGGATGAAAAAAATTCTATATAAATAGCACTCTAGTAGAAACTTTCAAATTTTGATATGTAATTGTGCATAATGAGATCCATGTGCCAATTTTATGCAAGCTTCAAGGTTGTAACAACAATGCTTTGTGTTTCTTCACCCCTAAAAGGATTCATTTTGATGCTAAGTTCAAAGAGAAGCTGACAATTTATAGCATTATCCAAAATGTATTTTGCAGCATCAGGCTCTGCTAGTAGGAGTTGGAAATATTCTGCAAGTACTCCCAACAAATCAATGGAGGGTCCTTCAAATACAATTACCTTCAGCAATTCTCCTGTAGCATCTTGCAAGTCCATCTTGAGCATGTAGCTATAGCCACAGTTAGAAAACTCAACAGAACATTTGGGGCACCAAAGTTTGTTTGTTGAGTAGGGAACAACCTTTTTCTTAAATTTTGTGTTGTCCACAACTAGTGGACATGAAAGGTAGTAGAACTTGTCCAAATGCAATTTAGGTTGTGTGTTGGATAATTATTTGTTGACAATAGTAGATATATCTATTGGATCAACAAACTTGGGTGGGTAGCTATGGCCTTTTGACAAGGATATAGAGGGTTGGTCATTCCCTACATTTCTATACCATATTTTTAATGCAGATGCTTCAGGAAAAGTAGGATTGATTATAATAGAGGTTGAAAAGGTGCTATCAAGTTTTTTTTCCATTCCATGGTATTAGACGTGCAGATTTGATCATATCAAATATTTGTTTGCCTTCAACTTCACAGTGGCGACCCCATAGTTTAATATCAATGGAATAGTTTGAAATGTCTTTTATCATTGTTGTGCATTTCTTAGTGTTAGTTCCATTTTTTGTGTATGGTTGACGAAGGAGTTATAGATACAAGTATCTCAATGACATCTACAAGGGAGTCGATAGGAAATGCATCTAGCGAACCTATGTTCTTTAAATGGAAGCAATGCTTGGGTATTGTAGACTTTGGACATGTGGATGGAGTTATGACTAATGAGATTAATAGGACTATTTCATATGGGTTTGTCGAGCTACTATGTTTTGTATCTACAAGTTTAATGCAACCACCAGAGATCTTGTATAGACAACCAGAGTGGACAACATCACAAAACTCATCTACAAGCTCATTTAAAGAAGTTACATGGATTCCAAATGTGTCTTTATCTATGAATTCAAAACCAAATATTTTTTCTTCATGTGTAGCATTTTTTGTATTCATGGATTGGTTTTTTTCCTAATGCTCGATCCTCAATGGACTAATGCCTATGATACAGAGTCAATGATTTAATGGGGAGTGGTTGAAAATGAGCCAAATTTTATACAGAATACTCTATATTTGAAGAATACCCTAAGGCATGTTAAGAGGGCAAAGGTCAAAGGTAGTTAGTAACCTGAAGGAGTGGAATTGGGATTCCAACTATAGCTGCATTGTTTGAGAAGATTTCAAAGTCTTCGATTAAGAGTGCCCTGCAAAGAATAAAGAGTGATTGTTAGAGTAATCACTTATTAATTAAATCATGTTGATTTAATTAGTTAAGTTGTTTTATTACTCTTTAGTGCTTAAGCTCTCTCTTAGGGGCATTAATAATTAATCCTTTTATTAATTATTAATGTGCAACCTAGCTTTTTTAGGCTTTAGGGTTTTGTTCACCTTTATAGGTTAAACCTTGTAATTCTTTTTTCATTAACTTGGATTATAATTTAGCTCTCACATTTTGAGTAACTTCTGAGTTCTTCTTTTTCCCTCTTTCTGCTTCTCTCCTGTAACAGGTTATTTGCATGCAGGTGTTCTTGGCATTCTATGATTTTGTATCTCTCAAATCCTACATGGTATCAGAGCCACACTGTTGCTGCCTGGTCTGGTGTTTTTTGAAGTCATGATTCAAGGGCAAAAACTACAACTTTTCTAGGGATTCTTCTTCAATCTGGAAGAGGTGCTTTTTTCTAGATCACTTTGAGCAAAAATGGATGCCACCATTTCGCTCAGAAGGCTTGGGAGATCAATTTTTCATATAAAGTTTGCCATATTTGGCCACAGTAGCCTCTGAGAAACTTTCTCTCTCCTAGGTTGTATGACACATTTTTTGAGATGAAAATTTAAAAAAAAAAAACAAAAAATGCATTTTCTAGGGTTTTTTGGGCGTAGGCAGAACGCGTCGCCAACGTGCCGCCTGCACGCATCCAGCGCGTTGCTTGACCGCCTCCACAATGCCGCTGGGGAGCCATCACTGCATCATTGCCACCTGACCCCTGCGCCACTGCCGCCTGAGCACCTCCCACTAGCTGCTAGCACCGTGACGTCAGCATTCCGACTGCTGACGTCATTTTCAGGCTAGGTTCAAATTTTCTGGCACCAGAATTTTTTTCTAGCGAGTCAGCTTGGTGACGTGCATATGACTGTCAATTTTTTTCCCGTGGAGTGCGATGGTCATTTGACCATCAAATTTTTTCCCGGGACTGGTTTTTTCCAGAGAACTTGTTTTCGAAGGTGTTGTTGGTTTTTTGGCCATAACTTGAGCATACAGTATTATTTTTTTGAAAAACAAAATATCGCTGGAAAGCTCTTTCCAAGCTAGAGACGATGATGTTGGTTTCGTTTGCTGATTCGGCCGTTTGGGTACCTATTTTTAGCATCAAAGTTGTGGCTTTGATTTCCCTCCTCACTGCACTAGGTTTTGATCTAAATGCAGTAAGGTCAGATTTCTCAGTTTTTTTTCATTTAGAAGAGTTATCATGGGTTTTTCTACTCACCCTTCAGTTGTTATTTTAGAACGGGGTAATTATGAGTCATGGGAAAAGGGTATACTTACACATTGTAAGTGGCTTCATTTTTTGCCTTATTTGTATGATCTCATACCTAAACCAACCACTTCAAAGGGAAAATTAGCATGGGATATTATTAGAGATCACATAGTAGGACTTATATTGTCTAGTGTTGATCATGACACTGTGTTGGCTATGTCGGACATTGATTTTCCTCACCCACTTTGGACACATCTTTGGGAGATCTATGGAGACCCTAATCTCTCTCCATTCCCAGAGAATCCTACTTCAGATTATCTCATACCCATTGCTTGGAGAGAGAATACACCCTTTGATCATGATACTTTAAAGGGGCTTGAGTATTTAGACACCCTTACATGTTCCGATGGATCAGAGGCTTGTCTCACAGTTCCCACTCTTCAGATTGAGACTTCATCAACATTTCCTATTGCTCCTGATTCTGTGCAGCAGGGAATCATACATCTTCCACACATAGATACTTTGGACTCTTATGTTGCAGACATATCTTTCTTGTTTGTTGAGTCTTATATTGCAGATTTGGAGGATTATTTTGAGGACATTCATCTCCTCTACCTTGACAGTCAGGTTATCACTGTTCACCCACCATTATCAGTGCATTCAGCGGTTGCATTTCAGGATTCTCCACATTAGTTTGGATTTGGAATCATTTGTTTCAGTTCAGACAGAGAGATTCTTCAGCAGCTGATCATGGCACACATCTTGAGTCAGATTGGCTCATCACTCTTCACAGGGTTTCTTTGACATCGTCCTTTGGATCTGTTTCTTCCCAAGGGGAGGAATATCATTTGTCACTTCAGGATCTCCTTTTGGATTCTACATCAGGCATCTACCATTGTGACAAGAGTTTCTTCATTATGTGGGGACTTTGATGTCTCATCCCTCTCTCATGGGGGGGTTGGTTGTACTTATGTTCTTGAGAGAGTCTCTTGAGCCATTTCTTTTTTGCATTTTTTATCTCTTTTTGGAGAGGGGTTTTTCCCAATGGGTTTTCTTCTTTGTCTCTGATTTACAGAGATTTCCTTGTATTGGGTAACTGATCAGGCCTTGTTGCCGGGACCCATTTCCTGCTTTCTTAGTTGTGCTAGGTTAGCTTTCCCCCTGCACTTAGCTTAAGAGGGGTGTTAGAGTAATCACTTATTAATTAAATCATGTTGATTTAATTAGTTAAGTTGTTTTATTACTCTTTAGTGCTTAAGATTTCTCTTAGGTGCATTAATAATTAATTCAATATATTAATTATTAATGTGCAACCTAGCTTTTTTAGGCTTTAGGGTTTTGTTCACCTTTATAGGTTGAACCTTGTAATTCTGTTTTCATTAACTTGGATTATAATTTAGCTCTCACATTTTGAGTAACTTCTAAGTTCTTCTTTTTCCCTCTTTCTGCTTCTCTCCTGTAAACAGTTATTTGCATGCAGGTGTTCTTGGCGTTCTGTGGATTTGTATCTCTCAAATCCTACAGTGACAATTTAGGAAGGAGTTTTAGTTTGGAAATTAAGAACTTTAAGATGGTAGTGTTAAAGAAAGGGCTTACGTGAAGTTACGAAGCATCTTGCAGAATATTTTTGAAGGCAAATAATTGAGCCCTTCACCAAAGCCTCTTCAATGACAATATCTTTGATTTGTCTGGTAGTAGTGTAGAGTGGGTGTGTTCACCATCAGAGAGTTCCAGTCGGTATTTGGTAGATGTAGAATGTGTTTGTTGGATAACATGTATAGATGTAACTTGTAAGTATGGATCTATAATAGGCGTATCTACAAGAATCTTAGCAAGTGTGCCTATTGATAAAGTCACCATCGTGAAGTACACTCTAAAAGGAAATAAGTAGCCTGCAAGTTCGAGTAAATTTTTTGGTTAGGTTGTGGCAGACTTAGTATTAGCAAAATGTAGATCAATTTTAGGCGAAGTAGTTTGAGCACGTTATATTCATATAGATGTTTTAAAAATCAACATGTTGTTAGTTAATTTGTTGATCTACCCTTTGTTTCCCCAAGTAGAAATAAATGTGCCCGAGGAATTATGTTAGTTTGTGTTTTTGTAAAAAAATTGATTGTATACCATTATCTCTCTATAAACAATCCAATTGAATAATACACAAACTGTGATAAAGTACACTCTTCTGAGGAAACTTAACTTAAAGACATTTATTTTTTTATTTATTGTACCAATAAGTACATTCACGTCTATAGATAGTTTACATAGTGCAGAAATAGAAGCTTGTCTATTTACAATAGATTTTCTACATAAATGGTTGTTCTTGAAATGCTTAGTGGAAGGTAAGACAGATGATCACTTTGTGGTCAAGTACATCTCATATGCCTCAACTATGGAGGGTGTTGCACCACCTATGTAATGTCGATCATAGTACATCTCTTTCATGAAGGTGCAGAGGTTTTGCAACTCAGTACAACTATCTTAAAGTGTATTGACATCTTTTTCTTCCACAAGTGGCAATTGGGATTCAACTTTGAAGTTTTGCATAATATCATGACAATTGGTCGACAAAATCATAGACAGAGACTGCACATTGGTTGCGAGATTTGTTGGTTGATTCACTGAGCAACATGATTCTTGTAGTATGGTGGCTACTACAATTGGAGTCGAGGGGTTGATAACATTCTTTGTTGTGTCTCCACTTAGGACTTTAATGGTTTCGTGATTATTCATGTTTGTTGTCTTTTCCTGAGAGAAATGAATGTAAATATTGTATAAGTTGTAATTCTAAAAATAATCACAGTGGGCAAAAGTTTTCCCTTTCATTTAAAAGTATTTAAAATAATTATACCAAACAGGAATTTAAATATGATCTTAATATGTAGCAGGAATAATTGGTGACAACACTCTTAGATTTATTCTTATATCAAAGATTATTATAATGATTTTTCTATTAGTCATTCCTGAACCAACATCTCTATTCCACCCTTGATACTGAAGTTAATTTAGGGGAAAAATTTGATCTTAATTTATGTTTAAAAATCTAAGATAATCAATGTTCTATTGCCATAAACCTTAATCTTAAGCCTTATCACAATCATCAAGGTGGAATCTATAATCCTAATCCTAAACAAGACCATAACCTAAGCTGTAAACAACCTGTTAGCGAACAGATTTGTCTTTCTATAAAAACTCTTTTAAGTTTTACTCTATCACCCTTAAAAGACAAACTATTTCTAATAGTTGGGTAAGTGTCTTTTATGATCACTTCCCTCTGAATTTTGTTACAGGTACAACTCCCTAATATGATTTTCAATGAAATTTGATAACAGTTCAATCGGTTAGCTTTTAACCTGAAAGCTTATAAAGGCTTCAATATCATTCTTTGATGATATGTTATTTAAACAATTGTAAAGGAAATAAAACCAAATAATGAGTGGGAAGAAAAACACAGTTACTTCCGCGACTGCATTTCATGAAACATAAACAACTTCTCAGCTAAAGATAAAAGAAGATAGATAAAATCTAGAATTCAGATATTATGAACCAACAGACATATACATAATAGGATAAACAAGATGTCAACACAGGACACTTTGCTTTTGGTTTTCAAATAACACAGATTCAATAAACCTCACTGTAATATATTTTAGAAATTATTGCACAGGCAATTGCACAAAATCTATTCTTTCCATAACATTCAAATATCACTATCTATTCCTTTGACCTTCAAAAAGAAAGAACTATTACTATCAAAATCTATTATCTATCAGCAATGAGTTTTTTTCAAACCCCTTAAAAGTTTCATCAGCTAAATAAATAATATCAGAGCACCGAGAGGTCTCCCAAAAAACACAACCTCTCGGGAAATCAGTTATATAACTAAACCAGCAGAAAAAGGACACACGTCCTTAAGAGTTTGCATGTTAAACAAGTAAAGACTAAATAACCAAATCTAGTTCCTTGTCGACAACACGATCCTCGCTCCCCATTGGACTCCCTTCTTCTTCAGTAACCAATTGGGCAGGTTTCCATTCTTTATATGCCTTGACCAGCTCCTTCGCGAGTGAAAGATGCGGGATCTTAGAATTTACTATCTGAGCCATAGAGGCGTCTTTACTCCACCTCAATTTCTTCACCTTTTCAATGACATTGGGCAGCTGATCCACACACAGATATAGCATAGATTCAATCCTTGCCATCTGAGTTAAGTCAGAGGCTTTAGGATTATTCTTTTCTCTAATAGTCTTTATTACCAAGTCGAAAGCATCAAGAGCGCCCTTCAATTCTTGCTCACCATAAACTTATGGATAGGTATAAGTGAAATTGATCACTTTCAACTCATTCAGGGCAACCTTTTGAATCTGCTTAGCTTCTGACTCATATTCTTTGTTTTCTGTAATGGTGCTCCTTATTAGAATGATGCGCCAACTAATGTTCTTCCTGAGAATGAAGAAAGTGGATTCTTCAGAACCTTTTAGGGACTTTTCCATGCAAAATTTGTTGAAACCATGCCTCTCTATCTCCATAAACTTGGTCATCGCTGACACCCATTTTTGTTCCTCTCCATCCCAGAACTGGCGTTGGGCTTGCAATTTTCCTATTACGACCTCTATGTCATGAAGAACTAAGTGTGAATCCTTGATGTATTGTCTGCCATTGTTAAGCACTTGGGACATCCACTCATCGACTAAGGAGACTAGTGTTGGACCCCTCTGAACTTGATTTAGCAGTGTTTTACTTTCCGCCAAGTTTGGGTCAAATACCTGTGATGATTGAGTCAGTGGGGTGGCGTCAAAGTTGCAGAAAGTATTTATGAACTAAGAGAGTGAGACTATGGTTTGCTTCAGTTCCTTCTTTTCCTTACTATCCTGCCATGATGTTATCAACATTTGTTGGGCAGTCTCTTTGAAAAGGTGATTCTTTCCCGCTCTGTCCATAGTCTATAATTCAACTTTAGTGACTTCAAAATCTTCGACTGCAACATCCTGTTTCTCTTCCTTCGGTCTGTAGGTGGCTACTTCAGCTTTCCACTTCCCAGTTTTAGTATCAGCAAACATCCGTGCTGTACTCTTAACTTTCTTGGCCTTGGGAGTCTTTTGAGCATATCTACTAACTATATCTTGCACTAGAATGGATACCAGAATCAAGCTTCGTTTCTTATTCACTAAAGAGGTTAACCATCTTGGTGTATCATTTGTTGCTTCTAATTGGGTACCGGTCTTAGCTGGGGTATCCATTATATCCAGAGTCACATCATCAAGATTGAAGAGATCTTTTCTGATTTGCTCATCTTCCCCAATTTGGTAGTTTAAATCCCCAAATTTGTCATCCTCCAGATTGACTATTTATGTATTCTCTTGATTCATCTTTCCCTTTTTCTGCAATCGGGATCTCGATCTGGTAATGCACTGAGGTGAGGCCACAGGGGAAAGTTTTGCAACAGATTTCTTCCTATGATCCTTCTTACGCTGCTTATCTAAGGAACCTGCATTACCAGATGGTTTAGGAGGATTAGAAACAAAGGGGGAGGAAAATAAAATTGAATTTTTAACTCCAATTTCTTTAGGACTAGATTGTTCTCTTTTTGTCTACAACCATTCTTTGGTTAATTTTAGTATATGTTGTGTCCTGCACTTAATTTCATCTTCCTCCTCTTTCGACCAGTCAATATCTAACTCTTCATTATCCAGGAGCCTTTTTAAACTGGGTTAACTAAGTTGGAACCATCATCTGTCACCCCTTCTATGCTGAACTACAATCTCATGGACAGGATTTGAGATACATAGAGTCTACTATGACCTCTCTTCATAACTTGGGACTCATTTGCACAGTCTTCCCAGAAATCCTCTAGATGGGGAACTGGAAACATGTGAGATCTGAGGCCTAGATTCCCGCTAGCAAAGTTTTTATTATCAAAGCCTGTTCTCTCTGTGTAATACTTGAAATCAAAATGACTAAGGTCACTTCCAATACTTATTGCATCTTCAATAGTTAGGCATGCAAATTTACCTAGCTGTAATGAGAAAATTTTCTCCCATCCTTCTTCTGGAAGAAAACGTTTAAGCACAGTAGCAAGTTGATTACAGACTTCTGCAAGGATAAAACAATCAAAGGCATACCTAGGTAATTTTGTAGGGGAATCTTCAAAACAACCAATTCTAACATAAGAGAACCTAGGGAGCTGAATGTAAAAACTCCCAAATCTTGTCACAAATTGTTGAGCTTCTGAACTCATTCTTCTGGCTGAATCCCCAGTCATCTCAAAATAAATTTTACCCATAAAAGTATCATATACCCTCCTATAATTCTGAATTACATTATGTTTACGAAGAATGGGAAAGTACTCAAAAACACACATTCCATCTATCCAAGGCTCACGAATCATCCCATCCCATT
Source organism: Thuja plicata (assembly GCA_018584345.1). Taxonomy (NCBI): domain Eukaryota; kingdom Viridiplantae; phylum Streptophyta; class Pinopsida; order Cupressales; family Cupressaceae; genus Thuja; species Thuja plicata. The sequence goes on from MU224249.1 coordinate 1,072,734, forward strand.
TCCCACTACAGGCTAGACAGTACATTAGATAGGAGGACATGAAAAAGCTACATCCAGTGAGTTTGGAATTGTTCAATTGTTCCCTCATAGAGTCTGCAATTAATTCGGCCCAATCCAACTTTTGTTTTCCTTCTAAAACAATATGAACATAACAGAACAACCAATCTGAGAAGAAGAACGCCTCAGGTGACCCTCTAACTCTATGCAACATCACCATCACATCACTGATATACGGGTGCACATGACTTCTGTTGATATTTTTGGGTAAATGGGAACCTCCCCTTTGGGCGTTTAATAACCAATGTTTGGCTATAGAGGTACGATTTGCATCTGCATTTGGTTTGAACTTAACAAGGGATTGCGTAGGAGAGAAAGTAGAAAAATTTTGCTCTTGAATTTGGAAAGCTGAAGCAACAATTCCTCTATTTACAGCCATCAATACCTCACCATTTCTCTTGAGAATTGATTCAGTTCACTGGTCATAGTTGCGAATACACTCATGGACAAGCTCATGATAGACTACTGCAGGAGGAAAACAAGCAGCTATGCACAACCCACTACTCAAAATTTCAAGAGAAGGGACATTCTCTTCTGTAGACCTAGTGAGCCTATTAGCAATTCCTTCTACATCATAGCCTTCTAAATCCATGTCTATCACAATGGGATTTTCACATGCCAGACTAGACACACTTCCAAACAAATGGAATGCAGACTTCATACTTGCAAGAACAGACTGATAATTGTCACATAAATTTCTTTAAATTTCACAAGCTCTTAAATTCAAACACTATAGGAATTGTAGCCTGACTTACCTTAATCACTGTAGAAAACTCTGCAACTAGAGCTCCAAAAACCCTTACCTTCAATCTTCACGCGTACAAATAGCGACAACATTTCAAAAATAATGAATGCTAAGAAGGGTTTTAAATAATAAATACCATGGATTTGACAATTAATTGCCCGTCATTAAGGCAGTAAAAGCTCAGAGAATGAACTGACCATTCGCGCCCGCAATCATTTAATGCCACTTGTGCAAACTTTTATGCCGCACAAATTCCTCATAAATAAGATAGCTTGGACACGCTTAACCACCGCCAATACCTTTCTTCATTAAAAGCCCTTTCTAGGTAGGGCCCACAACTGAGTGACGACGGTTGTCCTTTTCTTTTGCCATGTGTCACTTTTAAAAATCATTGAACACTCTTGAACACGGGTGAACTAAGTTCAAGGGTGTTCTTATGTGTTCACCACTGTTAAAGTTTGTCCCTATTTTAATCTCCCGCCTTCATCCTTAAACTAAATATCCCATGCCTAGTCGTTGATTCCCAACTTCGATCAATCAAAATTCTCCACACCGCGATCATGAGACCCCTTTTTAGTGACGAATTTATTCACCTTCTATCCCTTCATAAAAATAATGAACGAGCTTGAACACTCTTGAACACTCATGAACTAATTTCAAGGTTGTTCAAGTATGTTCAAACCTGTTCAAAAAATATGTTATCAAATATTTTTCTAATTCCACAAACACAGATGAACCATCGGGTTGACACTTTCACTGAGAATTTGAACATGAGGACTTAAGCAGCTTTGAGATTCACAAAAATAACATGGAGACTCTAGAAATCCAATACAAGGACAAGGACTAAAACTTGGACTAACACCAACTCTTATTGGGGACTAGCTTTTCTCAAAAGTTAGAGAACTCAAAAACTCTGGTTTCGCAAACTGCGGCAAAGGGTTCAGAAAAACACATGAGAAAGGAAAGACACACAACCTAAAAGCAAACTAAAACTAATATATACAACAAGACACAGGAGCCCAACTAGAGCTTCAGCAATTTGAGGTCTTGCCCATTGTAGGAAAATGGCAAGATCATTCCATCTAGGTACGCCAGCTTAAAAGCATTGGTTCCTAACTCTTCAGTAATGACAAAGGGCCCTTTCCAAAGTGATTCAAATTTACTGAGGGCACCTTTCGGAGCCTTCCTTTTGTACCATAGCAAGACCTTGTCTCCTTTCATAAAACTTATGTGTCTCACCTTCCTGTCAAATATGCTTTTCACTCTGGCCTGATGTTCAGTAATTTTATCAACCAAAGCCTCTCTTTCTTCTTCCAACTTATGCAAATACATGATCCTTTTCTCCAAAGAGTCTTTAAACATTTGGTCTTCAATGACCATTTGCAATTTAGCTGCTAAAAGTTCCAAAGAAACTGAGACTTGTGCACCTATCCCATACACCAATTCAAAGGGTGCCATGTCAATTTCTCTCTTGGGAGTAATTCTATCAGCCCAAAGAGCCTCATAAAGTTTCTTTTGCCAATTCTTACCACTATCATCAACCAACTTCTTCATGATCATTATCAAATTTTTATTACTTGACTTGGCCTGCCCATTTCCCTAAGGGAAATAATCTGATGAATGAGCTAGAGAGATACTAGGATCAAAACAGAAAGGGAAAGCTCCTGCGAAGAGAAGTAAGTAGCATTATCGGCTACAACTTTCTGAGGTACTCCAAAACGTACCAAAATATTACCTTTTAAGAAATCACACAGCACCTGAGAATTAGCCTTCTTGGTTGGAATGGCCTCGACCCACTTAGTGAAGTAGTCAGTCGCTGTTAGGATGTAAGCATTACCTACACTTGACTGAGGATTAACAGGACCAATGAAATCAATTCCCTACTGCTGAACGGTTCACTTACCACAATTGGTTTCAAAGGCAAGGCAACTAATTGGGGTCTTCCAAAGAATAACTAGCATTTTTCACAGTTCCTAACGAATGCATAAGCATCCTTGAACATCCATGACCAGTAGAAGCAATTTAGAAGAATTTTGAATGCTGTCACAGTAGATGAGAAATGACCTCCACAAGCCTCTTCATGAAAAGTTTTAAGCAACTGTAACTACTGACTTTTATCCACACATCTTAGAAATGTACCATCAAGGCCTCTTTTATACAATACACCCTGCCATATTACATATTTCGCAGCTTGAAGTCTCAAAGTCCATCTCTCCTTAGGCGTCAGTCTTTGTGGACATTCTCCATAAGTCAGAAAATAAGCAATGTCACAGAACCAGGAATCTGTCAAACTGACCAACAATACTTGAGATGTTTCACATTCTGGATTTTCATGTTGGCCTACATTCTCTGCAATAAATTTACACAACCCCCTTCCCCTGACAAGTTTGGTGGGCTTTATTGTCAATTCATATTCCTAAATCTTTGTCACCCATGCTGCTCTCTTGTTCATGGCTATTTCTTATTGCGTGAGAAGCGCTTTTACTGCTGAATCAGGGACAAATACTATGGAATGAGAATGTAGGATATAGAATCTAAACTACTTAACTAATTTCACTACAGTAAAGGCTTGTTTCTCTATGGGGGAATATTTTAGTTCATTTTTTTTTAACGGTGTACTCATGAAAGCGATGGGTGCCTCATTCCCTGAAACATCTTTCTGGGTTGGAATTCTCGACAAAGTGTGATCAAAAGCATAACAATAAATGATGAAATCCTTTTTGTAGTCAGGGTAAACTAGAGCCAGGGCATTTTCTACAACAGTTTTGATCACACCAAAAGCCTTTCTACCTTCTTCTGTACATTTAAAGGGATGTTTTTCACTCATCATTCCCACAATGTGCCTGGTTAATTCAGAAAAATCTGGGACAAAAGCTCTTAAGAAGTTAATCTGACCGAAGAAAGACTTGACTCCTGTTATGGTTGAAGGCAGACTGATTTGCTGAATCGCCTTTACTCTTTCAGGATCGATCCTAATCCCTTCTTTGGACATAATATGTCCCTACAACTTTCCTTCAGTCACACCAAAAACTGATTTTTTGGGATTAAGTGATATGTCGTGGTCTCTGCACCTATGTAGGACTGATTTGAGATCTCTAATTTGATGTTTCCTTCTTTTGGAGTACACAGTCAAATCATCAAGATAAATTACTATAATTCTATTTTTTAGATCAGCAAAGGAAGAATCCATTGCCCTTTGGAAAGTTGCCCCCGCATTGATCAAGCCAAAGGGCATTCTTTAATAGGTAAATGTTCCCCATGGCGTGGTAAAAGCAGTCTTCTATTTATCTTCATCAGACACACTCACTTGATTATATCCAGAAAACCCATCAAGTAGAGACATCATTTCTGATCCGGCAACCGCCTGTAAAACATGTTCCATCTTGGGCAGGGCATAGTTATCCTTGAGACTGGCCTGGTTTAAATTTTAGAAATCTACACAGATCCTTATTTCGCCATTCTTTTTTCTGACAGGGACAATATTTGCTATCCAAGTTGAGTGATGAATTGGGTAGATGATTCTGGCTTTTAGCATCTTGTCAACTTCTTTCAGAATCGCTTCAAAAACTTTAGGATTGTAACTTCAAAGTTTTTGTCTAAAGGGCTTTGATTCAGGTTTAAGAGGGATATGATGGCTAAATTTCCCTTTCCAAAAATCTTTAATATCACTATAATCCCAAGCAAAAACATTTGTGTAGGCTGTCAACAAGATCTAAAGGTTTTTCTTCTCTTGAACAGACAAAGTCTTACCTACAGATATACACCTAGGTTCGGCTGTACTACCAATATTCACCTTGTCATACTCTTTTTGCACATCTGACTGAGGGTTTTTCCTTGAAATGAAACTATCATCTTTTTGAGAAAACAAGTTTTCTAAGGAAACCAAACCTTTGGGAATTTTGTTGCTCTTCAACTAGACAACTTCTTCTTTTGGTAAGAACTCAGAATTAGACTTTTCGCCATCTTCATTCATTCCTTCAAAGTAGGTGGATGAGAAAACTTTTATACACACCATGAAATCCTTGATTCAGGCATCATCTTCAAAAACTTGCAGATGTTCAATGTTATCTGGGACAGCAGGTCTATATATCATCTCGACCCTGTATGTGTCTATTTTAAAGTCTGGGTGAGGGAGTAGTAGCGATGTTGATACGGCTAGGGAATCAGCTCTTATATTGAGACTCCTGGGAATGGCTTCTATGGAAAAAGCTTCAAAATAATTAACTTCATCCCACACTAAGTTTCTGTAATGTTTCAGACATTCATTTTTTACTGTAAATTGGCCCTTCACTTGTTTAACAATTAGTTCAGCATCACCTTTCACAGCAAGTGCCTTGATTCCCAGTATCTTTGCCTCTCGCAACCCTAATAACAGAGCCTCATATTCAACAGTATTATTAGTATTTTTAAAATCCAATTTGAAAGAAAAAGGGATATATTGATCATCTGGGCCTTTAAAGACTACACCATCCCCCAAACTTGCATTAGCACAACTACCATCAACGAAATTTGCTCCTTTTCACCAAAGTCTTCACAAATAAGAGGGGCTTCATCTGAGAAAATCATGTAATTGCCAAACTCATAGTCTTGGAATAGGATTTGTGCCTTAGGATCATCAGATGGGATTAGAGTGATTTATTTTTAGCTTTAGGTTCCATTTTGACCTTTTTCTTTCCAATAGGAATAACAGCCTCTGACCAATCCATCTTTATTTCTCCACCCATGTCTCGGTAGAAAGTTCTGCTCAATAACATCCCATAGCTTGCCGGTATATCTGCTACTAAAATGGTTAATTTGAGTCTCATATCAGGATAAGCGGCTAAAAAATCTTGGGCATCTTTAACTTGACCTATTAAGGGCACCTATTTCCCATCCATAGAATAGCACCTCCCAAAAGTTTGTCATGATTAAACCTAAAGCTTTGGCAACGGATGATGGCATAATGTTATTAGAGGCACCTGAGTCTATAATGCAATTACTCAATTTGAGATCGTTAAGGAGCAGAGAAATATAAAAGGGGTCGGGCTTCCTAATTTCATCAACTTCACATTTCAATTATGAGGTAGGAGTGGTAGCAGCATCGCTCTGATTCATAACAAATGGTGAAACAACTACAGGAGAGTTAACTGGGTCATCAATTTGACTTATAGTGCACTGGTTAGATTAAGATGGATTTGATAGGTCACCCTTGACATACTTGACCAACTTATCAAGTTCTTTGGGATTTAATCTTAGATATTTAGCAGGAGAGATTTGGATAGCAGAAGACTTGCAAAATTCTACAATATCAAAAGAGGATGCGCTAGAATCTTTTTGCACGACCTTAACATCAAGAGTCTGAGGACTGGGGAAAGAAGAATTACTTACAGGATCTTGGGTCTTGTGGAAAGTGTCAGATGATGTTGGAGTTTTCTTTGAAGAATTTTGATTTTGAGTGAGCATGGCACAAGCGGGATCCTCAAGGGTGACCAGAATATCTCCTCTTTCTGAGTCAGATTCGTATTCTAAAAAGTATGAGCCAGAGTCGCCAGGTCTATCTTAAGGGACTTCTTCTACAGTACATTCTCCTAACACATCTTTTGTAGCTTCCATTTGTACGTGTCTTTGCATATCTGGACAAGAATTACCATCATGATCCGTTGTCAGGTGAAAAGAACACATGATAGCCTCTTTTGGTGAAGATTCGAGGGACAATCTTGGTTGATTAGAAGGCAACAAAGGGGTTTTGTTGTGCCATTGATTAGGCTGCTTTCGACTGATATCTTGATAAGGGGAAGGAAATGAAGATCCTTGTTTTGGAAACTGCCTCTTCAAGGTAATTACATCATTCATGAGTCTCTGAACAACTGGATCTGTAGGAGCAGAAGTAGAAGGTTGAGAGTGAGAATTCTGTACATCTTTTCTCCATTTCTCAGCTGTAATAAGATCATCTTCTAACTCAGTGGCCTATCCTTAGGCAATAGCTAAATCAGCTGGTCTACTCCTTCTTAAATGAAAACCTATGTCCGGGGGCATAGAGTCTACAAAGAAACATTGTTGGTTTTCTGGGGTCAGTCTTTTGGCAGCAGGAATTTTGTGAATAACTTTGTTATATCTAGCCACATAGTCTCTCATTGGTTCATGAATCTCTTTCTTCATTCGTGTTAATTGTGCTAGCAGGGAATTTTCATCATCAACCCCTTTAAAATGTCCTTTGAATGCGGTCTTCATAGTTTTCTAGTTTGTGATAGACCCAGTAGGCAAGTGACCAAACTATTTTGCAGCTCCCTCTGAGAGGGATTGTGCAAAGAGCCTGATGGCTACATCTTCATGTTGCACTGCCAAAATGGCAATAGCTATATTGAATGCATTCAAGTGCTCATCTACCGAGACTTTGCCATCTCTGAAAAATTTAGGCAAGACTTCTTTAATACCTTTAGGGAGAGGATGATGAGCTCTTAAATTTAAAGGACTAACTGATGCACCCCATGGTTGAGCCATGAATGCACTTGGAAAGATTGTTACTAGTGGCGGTGCTTGAATACCAGACAAAGTCAAGGCTTGTCAGACGCTAGAGGATGGGGAAGTATTTGAAGAGGTTTTAGGAGGGGAAGTAGGTCTATGTTTGGCTTTTGGCTTTGAAATGTAAGAGGTCAAAAAATGAAGGTTTTGCAAACTCTCATAAAAATCATCAAAAATGACCTCCTTCCTCTGGGACCGGGTATATGCTCGAGAATCCAGTATTATATTCTTTTACTGCCTTTGAGCAACTCTGTCAATGATTTGTGCCTCTTGGGCAATTGGGAGCCCCCTCAGACACTCTCCTATGTCTTCCTCTTCTTCTAAAACTAGGAGAACTTGTTGATACTGGTGATAGCTAGTCTTTAAATTCCAAGCAACAGTGTTCAAATCAGAAATTACATCCTCTTGGGTATTTTGGAAATTAAGATCTGGTTGAATGACAGGAGGTTGCTCCTCCTAGTTTGGTATCACCATAGCTGGTAGGACCATATCTTGTTCATAAAATAAAGCATTTAAAAATAGGTCTACACTGTGAGCGCTCCCCAGTCGAGTCGCCAAAAATCTGTTAGTGAACAAATTTGTCTTTCTATAAAAACTCTTTTAAGTTTTACTCTATCACCCTTAAAAGACAAACTATTTCTAATAGTTGGGTAAGTGTCTTTTATGATCACTTCCCTCTTAATTTTGTTACAGGTACAACTCCCTAATATGATTTTCAATGAAATTTGACAACAGTTCAATCAGTTAACTTTTAACCCGAAAGCTTATAAAGGCTTCAATATCATTCTTTGATGATATGCTATTTAAACAATTGTAAAGGAAATAAAACCGAATAATGAGTGGGAAGAAAAACACAGTTACTTCCACGATTGCATTTCATGAAACATAAACAACTTCTCAGCTAAAGATAACAGAAGATAGCTAAAATCTAGAATTCAAATATTATGAACCAACAGACATATACATAATAGGATAAACAAGATGTCAACACAGGACACTTTGCTTTTGGTTTTCAAATAACACAGATTCAATAAACCCCACTATAGAAATTTTCAGAAATTACTGCATAAGCAATTGTACGAAATTTGTTCTTTCCATAACATTCAAATGTCACTATCTGTTCATTTGACCTTCAAAAAGCAAGAACTATTACTATCAAAATCTATTATCTATTAGCAATGAGTTTTTTCTGAACTCCTTAAAAGTTTCAGCAGCCAAATAAATAATATTAGAGCACCGAGAGGTCTCTCAAAAAACACGACCTCTCGAGCAATCAGTTATATAACTAAACCGGCAGAAAAAGGACACATGTCCTTAAGAGTTTGCATGTTAAACAAGTAAAGACTAAATAACCAAATCTGGTTCCTTGTCGACAGCACGATCCTCGCTCCCCATTGGACTCCCTTCTTCTCCGATAACCGATTGGGCAGGTTTCCATTCTTTATATGCCTAGACCAGCTCCTTCGCGAGCAACAGATGCGGGATCTTAGAATTTACTATCCGAGCCATAGAGGCGTCTTTACTCCACCTCAATTTCTTCACCGTTTCAATGATATTGGGCAGCCGATCCACACACAGATATAGCATAGATTCAATCCTTGCCATCTGAGTTAAGTCAAAGGCTTTAGGATTAATCTTTTCTCTGATAGTCTTTATTGCCGAGTCGAAAGCATCAAGAGTGCCCTTCAATTCTTGCTCACCATAAACTGATGGATAGGTATAAGTGAAATTGATCACTTTCAACTTGTTCAGGGCAGCCTTTTGAATCTACTTAGCTTCTGACTCATATTCTTGGTTTTCTGTATTGGTGCTCCTTATTAGAATGATGCGCCAACTGATGTTCTTCCTGAGAATGAAGAAAGTGGATTCTTCAGCACCTTTTAGGGACTTTTTCATGCAGAATTTGTTGAAACCATGCCTCTCTATCTCCATAAACTTGGTCATCGCCGACACCCATTTTTGTTCCTCTCCATCCCAGACCTGGCGTTGGGTTTGAAATTCTCCCATTACGGCCTCTGTGTCATGAAGAACTAAGTGTGAATCCTTGATGTATTGTCTTCCATTGTTAAGCACTTGGGACATCCACTCATCGACTAAGGAGACTAGTGTTGGACCCCTCTGAACTTGATTCAGCAATGTTTTACTTTTTGCCGAGTTTGGGTCGAATACCTATGATGATTGAGTAAGTGGGGTGGCGTCAAAGTTGCAAAAACTATTTATGAACTAAGAGAGTGAGACTATGGTTTGCTTCAGTTCCTTCTTTTCCTTACTATACTGCCATGATTTTATCAACATCTGTTGGGTTGTCTCTTTGAAAAGGTGATTCTTTCTCACTCTGTCCATAGTCCCTAATTCAATTTTAGTGACTTTGAAATCTTCGACTACAACATCCTGTTTCTCTTCCTTTGGTCTGTAGGTGGCTACTTCGGTTGTCCACTTCCCAGTTTTAGTATCAGCAAACATCCGTGCTGTACTCTTAACTTTCTTGGCCTTGGGAGTCTTTTGATCATATTTACTAACTATATCTTGCACTGGAATGGATATCGAAATCAAGCTCTGTTTCTTATTCACTGAAGAGGTTAACCATCTTGGTGTATCATTTGTTGCTTCTGATTGGGTACCGGTCTTAGCTGGGGTATCCATTAAATCCAGAGTCACATCATCAAGATCAAAGAGATCTTTTCCGATTTGCTCATCTTCCCCAATTTGGTAGTTTAAATCCCCAAATTTGTCATCCTCCAGATTGACTGTTTCTGTATTCTCTTGAGTTATCTTTCCCTTTTTCTGTGATCGGGATCTCGATCTGGTAATGCACCGAGGTGAGGCCACAGGAGAAAGTTTTGCAACAAATTTCTTCCTAGGATCCTTCTTCCACTGCTTATCTGAGGAACCTGCATTACCAGATGGTTTAGGAGGATTAGAAACAGAGGGGGAGGAAAATAAAATTGAAGTTTTAACTCCAATTGTTTTAGGACTAGATTGTTCTCTTTTTGTCTGCAGCCATTCTTTGGTTAATTTGAGTACATGTTGTGTCCTGCACTTAATGTCGTCTTCCTCCTCTTTCGACTAGTCAATATCTAACTCTTCATTATCCAGGAGCCTTTTAAAACTGGGTTCAACTTGTGTACATAAATGTTGACACACTTCTATGAATCATTCCATCCAAGGTTGCTCAAGAATGAGGCCTCAAATATCGATCCATAGCTCTCTAGTCATGGAGTGCAAATGTGTGAAATGGAGGCCCTCAGATTGAC
>MU224249.1:1096479-1142962 GCA_018584345.1 Thuja plicata
TAAAACAGCTAACAACCCTTGTCTATGCTTCAACATTATTGTATTCGTGTCTACCAAATAATTTCGCTTCCATTCGCTGCAATAATCATATTCCAGTAGAGATCGTTTCTTTTAATCCATTCAAACTTGGAGCGCGGCAACAACGATTTGAATTTGATTTGGTATGCGCGGGAATTGCGCGGCTAACTGCTACGGTTTACGTAACTATTTAGGGGAAGGGAAACAGAAGTTGTGAAGCTACGGATCATTTGGGGGGCCCACATCTGCACACCTAAGCGGTCAAAGCTTAGTGTGTGATGTTTAAGCCGTCCCATTTTTGCTAGATACGATTTAATTCATTTTTTCAACCATTTCGTGTTGGTCACGCAATGGCCTGCGGCTTGTTGGAGAAAATGTACTAAAGGAGATAAAATTGCGTAATGGATACGTCGATGAAAATATCTGGGAAGGATAACCAACCAAATGTGCAGATCGAGAATGGAAAATGAGAGGTAGGGTGCGAATTAACAACATGAAGCGTTGTAAATAAAATCATGTCGGTTATGGAATTAGCTGACTTGCACTGTGTGTTGTTGAAATGATGCTCTAGAGTTGCAGTTAGGGATTCAAGAGTTGCGGTGGTCGCAGGTTCGAGGCATTGTGATGGTTTTGGGCTTCAATTAATTGGGTGCATTGGGCTCTATGTCCCTTATTGGGAAGATGGGTTGAAACGAATGGTAAGAATGGGTTTGTTAGTATTCGTTCTTGTGCAATTATTGGCAGTGTACTTGTTTATTTCTTCCACACTCTGCGTGCATTCTCTTGTTTCCACACTCTGCGTATATTTCTTCCAAGCGACATTCCCCAAGATACTTTGTCAGTCGATCCATGTATGTTGTAACTTACTTGACAGAGCATTTCCAAATGTAACACTGTGTCTAAAGTTTTCATATGACACATGCACAATGAGGATGGTATCGTGGATTGTGGAGTTCAGCTTCAAAACAAATCCCTAAAATTTTTAGAACTTTTACAAGATTTCAAAACCAAGACCAGGAGATTTTCTGGGTAACTAAATGAATAAATATTTAGACAAACCTGTGGATAGTAATTTTCTTATGGAGAATACATGAATTATGACCTCTTTCCATTCTAGAAGCTTCTCTTCGCTAATTCTCCCATTTTCTTGATGATCAACGAATGAGTCTTTATAAACTCCCTTTCCAGGATCGCGAAGGTCAGAAGGCTTCACATCACAAAATACGGGAATAAACATAGTATTGGTTTTGAGCATGTCAACCAACTCATTTAGACACCAAGGGGACTCCACATATCCTTTTGAAAAGATGGTAATTTGCACAAAGGAAGAGTAAATGACATCTTGTAAGGCAGGCTTGATTGAATCTCCCAACCGTAGTTTTTGATGATCTAGAAATGTCCAAAACCCCTTTTCCTCAAGTGAATTATAACGTGCAAAAGCCACAATATCTTTTCTATCAAGGCCTCGGTGGCTGATGAATGCATCATATAATTTTTTAGATTTAGTGAACGTTGGTATCACATTTTACCGTCATTGACTTATCTCATTATGGGATTAATGATAAGTTCATCTTCTGTTATGGACGAGAAAACTATTACAATTACAATAATCATTAACTTATTGTTTAGTGAGTTTATCTAATCAACAGTGTGCCATTTAATAATAAATCTTAATCCTAAAACTTGGGCATAAATAAAATTAGAAAGTAAATGTTATTTTCTAAGTTCTGACCAGGCCAAATACCAATTTGGCATATGGGAATCCCCTTACCAAGTAAAATATTAATTTTGGCAGGTTTTTATTGGATGATGGAGAGGAGTTCCAATTTTCAATACAAGAGAACACATCAACATCAAGACAGACCTAAATAAAAGAGGTCTTTGAAGGAGGCAATAATTGATTAGAGCGGGGTATTCAAGCTTAGGGCAAAGTTTATGGATTATCGTGCAACAAACAAGTGTCCCTACATGTAGAGATGATGTGTGAACTATCTGCTGCGGCCTGAACATATTAAAGTTTTAGATTTGCCCCATGTTGCATATCTTCCTCTCACACAGGAACACACCAAGCTGCTACTTAGCAATAAGCTTTGACTAGGACAATTTATTTATATACAAAGATTTGAAGTTGGTTTATATTTCAATTATGCTCAACTTTACTGCTTGCAAAAGTAGTGAAACGAAGATTTTTATTTCTACCTTATATTGCAGTAATCTTTTGCTTTTACTGTTTATTAGAGATAGGCATCGGTAGTCCAATTTATTTCCCAACATGATGCTAGAATATAAGTTTAGTAATTGTTTCTTAACAAAAATCTAAATATTATTTAGTAAGCACTCTTGAATTTTCTTTATACACATGCAACTTTTATTGCTTCTGTACATTTCCCTTTATTGCTCTTATAGGCTTAAGGGTAGAAATACCAAAAGCATCCCACAAACCTATTGGCTCGATGATGTAGTCTCGTGTAGAGTTGCCCTTTTGGGGCTCGACTAGTAACTGGGTCACAATTTGCCCATCGCTCTTCTCATAAGCGTGCTTTATTAATTACTATGCTTTATTATTTACTATCATTATTATTTGACAGTAACAATTCTATGAACCAAGGATTTTGGTGAAATTTTACTCATCCTCTATGATTGGAGGCACTGTGCAAGGAACAATAGATGAATGGGTTTTCTCTTTATATGTCTCCCTAGTCCATACTCATTTGAGAAGACTATGTCTAAACAAACATGTCGATAGATGACTTAGGCAACCATAATAAAAATATAGTGAAATCCTATGATTTCATGGATAAAAAAATCATGTTAAAAGAAAACATCAAAATTGTAATACAAATCTCATATTTCATAGGTTTTTTTTTTCAATTTCTTGAAAAAAAAACTATTTTTTTTGGTTAGCAGGGAAGGCTCCTGATCCCTATTACAAAACAGACAGAACTAAATAGCATCGAGGAAACAACTAGAAAAAAAACTTAATGTTAATGTGCTTTATGGTTAACAAAATTTTTTAACTACAAATTACAAATAGAAATAAATTGAAAAGAAAAGAGGAACTATTTTAGGAAAAAATCTAAGCTTTGCATTATTTGTTTTCTAATCATTACAGGATATAATAGCGAGATTCAAAGAGAGAAGAGTAAAAAATGAATCCATTACATGGAACGAATTTCCCAGTAAGCTTGCAGTTGACACACATCCAACATTAGCTATTCTTGAGTTAATGCGAATTCTAATGGATGATGATTGTCTTGGATGGGACGAAGCATGGATGGTCACAACAAGGTATGTCAAAATTTTATATGCATTTACCTTGTGTTTGGCATGTGATTGTATTTTGTACTAACAAACTTCATATTTGCCTTGTGATTTTATTTTAAGTTCGTTGGTTTAGGTTTCAACTAGTTTATCTTGATATAATAATATAATATTTTGGTTTTGAGTGCACAGGGTTTGAGCATCCGCTGGCAACATGTTGGGGGTACAGAGGTTTGCCATATACTTTTAATGATAAAGTGCGGTGCGCACAGACGTGCAATGTTAATGGGAGTGTGGTGATAGACGGGGCTTGCAAATATCCATCCAAATATGTGAATTGGGATGGAACTCATTATACAGAACATACAGTATATAATGATCGCCCAAAGGCAAGGTTACCAAAAATCCACTAAAGCATACAACGTCTGATACAAAGAATCTTAATGAATAATGAGAAGCAATAACTAAGTCAAAGACGTTTCAGAGGTGGTTATAAGAATACAAATAAACTTCAAATACGAATAAAAGAAGGCACACAAATAATTTCTATGATATAAAACTTTCTATGAATATAACATTATATTCATTGTTGCATGAGTACTCACCTCTATAACATGTACAATATAACACAAATCCTTGAAACAGATCCAGTCCAACAACTTCAAGATTTTCTAACTGTCCGTGCAAGAATAGCTGTGAAACGAGGGTTGTGTGGAATAATCTTTTTATAGACTATGAAGGCGGTTAACATGATGAGGAGGCTGGAGAATTTTAAGGCGGTCAATAGGATGAGGACGTAGCTGTGCAGTGTTAAAGGCACATGTATTATTAATGAGCTAATCTAGACATAGTACATGCCATTTACCATCCTTCTTTAAAGCTTTAAAGACTAGCGGACAATCCAATTTGATTCAAACTTTCTATCCGTAGATTTACGTTTGCAGATAACGCTGCTCTATTTATGATTTTTACATATGGTTAGCTAACTTTGAAACTGGCAAACAACTCTTAGGTTTTGCATTAATTGCTAGAGGTCATTTGGGCATTTAGTACGTATGGAGCATTGATTACCATTTTCTTCACGAAGGCTCCAAAAAACATCGGCCATATCTAAGTACCAAATAATCCACCTGCTACTCCACATCATGTCCCAAACGGTGGGGGAAGGCATCGACAACCAGGAAACTCTCAATGGCAGTCACTCCCCTTTTCACCAATAGCAACCATAGATCTTAAAATACAAGTCGGGGCTTTCCAAGATGGAAACGCCTACGACGTAACAAGATTGTTTGGCTACTAACGAGGAAATAAAAAAGTTTGCAAGGGAAAACTTCAAAAGTATCATATGATCAAAATAAAATAGGCATAAAAAAGTCTACTATATTAAAAAATTAAAAAAAACATACTTAGAAGCAAATATTAATTAGAGAGTAAAAATGCTAATAATTCAAATGAGAAATCATCATTTGAAATATGAAACAAGTAGATGAATGATACACCTATTGTGAATGTGGACTATTTATGAGTCCCATAACCTACTTCAACCAAGCGAATGTTACATGTCAGTAAAACGCTTTTCTAAAATCTACAGAACAGCGAAAAACCTCTTGTAGGAATCGAACAAGTCAAAGTATGCAAGAATATTTGTCTGGGCAAAGGTAAGAGCACGTTGACGGGATATCTTCCCTCAATGCAAGAAAACAGCAAGGCTTAAAGCCCCTCCCCTTTTCTTTCGGTCATCCTCTGTGCTCACGATATCAATTTCTCTACGAGAAGCAATATATTTTTTCCACCGCATGTTAATGTCACGTTGACATTCATTCATTCGGAATTTGTAGAATTGATAAGTTCGTATCTGTAGAGAAGGAACTGGCAGGAAAATGCAATTTCCAATAGGTTTTCTTAAAACCAGGAAAATGTATTTGCAGATGATTTTATCGATTCCTTAGTTCCTCATTTGGGCCGAAGTCGATGGGGAGATTGAAAATTTCCCTGCGCGGGGATGTGGCACTCCGTTTTCTATATATCACTGTTATCTTATTGGTGGCGGGATCGGTGGTTGTGGCGGGATCAAACACTCGACGTTTGGCTGATCCACATAATAGCAGCAATCCCACCTCTAAGGTAAAACACATTTTCACATTTTTATATTTGTCTCTCCGTGTCTTGTACTCTTAGGGTTTTGAATCGCTATATTTTTAACCTCATACTGCAGCCGGTCGCAGGGGCAGGGGCAAGGGGAGGGAGGTGAGCACGCGGTTCCTAACGTTACCAGTGAATTAAAGGATGACAACAATGCAAGTTTGATTTCTCCCCCTAAAAATACAACTCCCGCAAACGCTGCTCCAGAGGGCAATGGTACATCATCAAACAACGAGAAAATTCCGGAGGGATCTAAGAATGGAAGGAATGTAGTCCCACAAAATGGTCAAGGCCCCCACAATGACACTACCCCGCCGGTGAATGCTAAACCTTTAAGCAAGGAAACCCCCGATAATGGAACTCTCTCTTCCCCACCAGATAAAGATGTTCCTCCGAACAAGAAGAAAGAGGGCTCAGTTCCAGATCCAGAAAAGGACAAAACTCCAGCCAAAACAGGCGAGGGTAAGGATAAGGATAGCAGCAGGAACTCGTTGTATCCGCAAGGTTGTGATGAAATTCATAGCTGTAAAGATGATACAAAAATGCTGGTCGCTTGTCTTCGGGCTGCTGGAAATGGTTAGTAGTCCCTGGATTCGCTAACCGAGGAATTAAAAGATATTCAGTTTATTAGCTGAGCCTCAAAATTAATTCTTCTTGTTTTTGTGAATCTTTCTCTTCTCAAACTGTCAGTATTTTATAAACAGAAAACTAAATCGATCAGATTTCTACAATTCATTGAATTTAGAGCTTGAATTTCTGGTTTTGATTGTGTATGTTTTTTAGTATCAATGTTTCAGATCACACTATGTGATCCATCATCAGGATGATGTAATAATAAGATGCTGGGCCTCACTCAATAGATAAAAGAAGGGCTGGGGTGAGAAAGGAGGCACGAAAAACAAGAAAAACAAGGGGGAGTAAAGAAGTAAAGACTACCTAAGAGCAAAAAAGCAAAAAAAATAAATAAAAGCTAGTCTTTGCTTCTCTATTCCCCCTTGTTTTTCATGCCTCCTTTCTCACCCCAGCCCTTCTTTTATCTATTGAGTGAGGCCCAGTCTACATCTTATTTTTTACATATCCTTATTGCTCTCTCCTTTTACATCCTGATGATGGATCACGGAGTGTGATCCGAAACGTTGATGCTAAAAAACATACACAATCAAAACCAGAAATTCAAGCTTTAAACAAAAAACTGTTTTCAAAGCAAAATTGTCATATCCAGGGTAAACGTGACCATTTTTTTGGTTTGAAATGCTTCGAAAAATCTATTTCAACAAAAACTCCTAGAGAACTGTTCTGTTACACCATGGTTCCATGTAGCTGCTCACTGTTAAAACTCTCAGAAAACTGTTCTGTTACAGCATGGTCTCATGTAGCTGTTTACTGTTTATATTTTAAGGTTCTGGTGGTCCCATGTAATATTTCAGTAAGCACAATGCATAATTTGAACTCTTCTCTTGAAATACTGGAGTACCGAAAATTTAAAGAGTGAAATCCCTGAAAAAGAACCAAAGGTGTGGAAACACTTCCTACACTACTCTATGAGGAGAGAAATGTGCCGAATAAGTTTAATTTTACAGTTACAGGGAAGAACAAGACTTAGAACCGTAACATAGTGATATACATAAGAAAAAGCCCTTTCACGAAAAAAACCTCACACCATAAACCAATATCATCAGCAACAAATAATTAATTAGAATACAAGAATCAGGGAAATGTCATCACAGGACTATCACCAACATGTAAATCTGGAGTTATTTTTGCACAATAATGATTCCTGCAAAATACATTATGCATATTTCACCAAGGCACTTAATAAACAGGCAAAATTCAAACCATAAACTGATTGTGATTTACCAAAATCACGAGCCAAAGCAATGACATTAAAGTGGTGCCTTATTTAGCCCAAATTTCAATGGCACACTCCATGCGTTGCTCAATGGATTAGATATAGCAGATGCCTAATACCTTGTGAAGACTTGTTATGAGTTATCTTAGTTTGCCTCTCAAAATAGGGGCTCCATTTGGGCATATTCAAATCCATTCAAAGATGTTTCGTGATGTGTTGAAGACTATCTTAGTGTTGGTCAAGATTCTAATGTAACCCCCTCTTACATGTTCTTATGTGTCAGAATCTATCTCACACAATTCCCATCTTCCAATGCCAAAAATGTTTCTATACATCACGATGACATTAGATGCTTTTACAATTTCTGACACACATTACAAGATAGACAACACGAGGCCAAAGCCACCTTAAAGTGGGGATGTTCTTTTACTTGTGTGAGGGCAAAATAATAAATATATGTGAGCATTAGGATGCAAGGTGAGACACCTTTCCCAACAAATCCAATTGCATATGGAGAGGGGGGACTGAAGTTATGCAGCTGCTATCCAATAACAATTTGGCTTGTGGCTGCATGTTTCATTTTGCTTCCCCTTTTACTTTCCTTTTAGATCCAACCTTTGAATTGATAAATTTCAAAAGGATTGCAATTTAGTAAATACTTGAAATAATGCAGAAAAAAAATCACGGGCCCTGAAAAACTTGAATGGCTGCTTTGGACCGTTCTGCTACAACTGTGAGCACTTTTTCTATTTGCCTTTGTTTTTTGTGTTTTGGTGTCATATCCCCAGCATGAAATATATATAAACACCAGAAATTATCTCATCCATGAGACATCATGATTTTCTAAATGAGCCGATCCATAAATTGCTGTATCAGATTAATAAATCTGTAACATACATAGATACGGAATAAGGAACAGATCGCTGAAGGAACCAAATAAACAGCAATTGTATTTGTTATGCCCAATCAGAAGCGGGAAAGAGCAGTGAATGAAATAGTCATAAAGGCAAATCGGAAGACAATAGACAGTGATCAAGGGCTTTACACGCACCAAATAGTAAAGATTAAGTTATCGCTGTCCAAGGAAAAATAGATTGATCAAGGGCATGTAGACATCTCATGCATTAAGTGAACCTATTGTTGAGATTGAAGCAAGATTCATTCTTTAACAATAAATATTAAGACTATGATCGATTAAAGAAGAGCAATCAGATCAATCACAAAGCTGATTACTTGAGTCAATGATATTGTCGATAAAAAAAGGCTAAATCAGATTAAGGGTATGATTAGTTTAGTTGTTGAAAGAGACATGGTAGAGGAGATACAACTCCTCACATCATGACCACTTCGAAAGGTATTAAAGGAATAGGGAAGCTTGTTTTATAATCTTATTCCATATTTGCAGCGCTCAAAGAGCCTCTTGACAACCCTGTAAGAAGGGGGTATAAACCCACTCCACTACAAGGTGAAGGACACACAAGCATAAGGCAATAATCAGACACAGCACCAAGAATTATAGCAGGAATATAAAGCTCTAATCGGGCACAGCAGATTCAAATATATACAGTGGTCTTTAGTATGAGTTCCTTGTACATGACATTATAAGTGCCATTTATATCTGCACAAGACTGACTGATGATGCATTGTTGTTACGACTGCTTAGCGTTTCATAATAAATATTATCTATATCTGCTCATTGACGATTAGGATATGCTGTTGATAACTGATTATCACATATACATAATACTTGCACAATATTGAATTCTTTATATGTACTGATTGATTCTTAAGATCAGCCACGGTAAACAATCTGGGGAATTGCAAGTAGGGGAGTGGTGATGGGGTCATCTTCACAATAAGAAATGTAACATGTCAAATTGAAACTTTTCCATAAAACATTACATAGATATGCATCATGGCCCCTTATCCTAAACCCATAGGGTTGAACACCATTAATAAAACTAGATATATCATATGATTGACTTAATGTTTCTAACCTAGTTGGTTAGATTACCCCAAGAGATGGACTTGGTCCTGGTTGGATGTTTCTGCCCCTTGTGGGCTAAATGATGAATTGATTACCCCAAAGAGTTGGAACTGGTCTTGGTTGGACGTTCCTGCCTCTTGTGGGCTAGATGATGAATTGATTACACCAGGAGATGGATCTAGTCCTGGTTGGATGTTCTTGTTGCTTGTGCGCTAAATGATGAATTGATTACCTTAAGAGATGGATGTAGTCCTGTTTGGACGTTCCTGCCTCTTGTGGGCAAAGGGATGAATTTATTACCCCAAGAAATGGATCTGGTCTTGGTTGGTCGCTCTTGCCTTTTGTGGGCCAAGTCATGAACTGATTACCCCAAGAGATGGATCTGGTCCTGGTTGGACGTTCCAACCTCTTGTGGGCCAATTGAACTATGTCTACATATATTCATGTAGAAGAAATAGGCTGTGTTAGGATGTTAATACTAATGACTGCTGTTAAGTATCTTAATAATCACTGCTATTAACATAGACAAGCATAACACTGTTTAATAATAATCCAGATCGCTGTTTAAGAATAGGCATTTCCCTGCAATTCGTTCCTTCCTAAAATTGATAGTGTTGCTGTCATTTATCAACAAACACTGGGCTTATCGATTGGCCTAGAACGGAGAATAGTTAATGAGTGCCGATTATCATTGGCTTTGTTGATTGTCATCATGTAATCCTTCTCATGTCTGCCAGCGTGGAGAAATCTGGACTATGGTGCTGTTCGACTATGATGGTCGAGACTTGGTATTAATTTGGTCAATATAATATTATTGTTAATTTGTAATTCTCAGTAATTTGATTAATAAGAGTATTATTAATTTGGTTTATATAATATTACTAAAAATAATATTTGATATTATTAATTCGATTATTAAGAATAATATTAATAATATAATAATTTTAAGCAAATATTATTGATTTGAGTGATATTATTAATATTGATTTAATTATTATTATTGGTTGATTATATTGATTAGTGTTATTGGTAAGTATGACATAATCAATTATTGATTAACGTTATTAAATAAGTAGTATTTGAACAATATATATATGCATCCAAAAGTATACTTGTCTTATTTATATATCAATTAAGGCTCATGACAATATTGAAGAGATACTTCGTGAAAGCTAATAAAGTAATTAATTTTAATGGTCATTTAGATTTTTAGATATTTAGTCTTTTAGGCAAGTTTTAGTTTTTTAGTCAGTTTCTAAATAATATGGAAACTTTACTGTTGTAAGCCTTTTAGAAAGTTTCCATTTCATTCTCAGTTATTCTCTATATAAGGAGACTTTGTCTCCATATTGTAATTAATCTTGTATGAATATACATTTTCGTAACATGGTATCTGAGCTAAGGCAGTTTTTAGTGAATTTTTTATAAAAATTTATAGCTTTTACCTAGAATTTTATTTTCTAGAAGTTTTTTTCGTTTTTTATGAAAAATCGTGGTGTCTTTTAGGGAAATCGTTTGCAAATTTGAGGGTTTTCTTCGCTCACTGTTTGTTGATGTTTTTCATTGAAAGCAATTCGTGCAGCTAGGGTTTCGACCTCCTTTTTCTCTGCGAAGGAGTTGCAGATTGGTTTTGTGTGCCGTTTCTGCTTTTTTCCGCTGCTCGTGTGCGAGGAGTTCTTTGGTTTTGTACAAATTTTCAGTCAAAATTGTAAGGTTATTTTTTTGGGTATGTGCAACCTTGGCCTAGGGCTTGCAGATTTTTTGTGAAGACGATTCTGAAAAATCGTGGATTTCCTGCTTTTCACATGCTGTTGTTTTTTGGGTTTCTGTGATTAAGTTTTTTTTTGCAGATGTGTTATGGTGCAACAAGTTTTTGTTTTAGTTGGGGTTTTGAAGAATTTTTTTGATGATTTTTGTATAAAAATCAAGGGTTTTTAGGTTTGCAAAAGGGTTTTAAACAAATAAAGTTTTGTACTTGGTGCACATTTGTCTTGGGATTTGTGCCAACTCTTTGTTGAAGGTTTTTAATTGATTTTTGACAGAAAAATGAGAATTTTGTAAAGCTTGAGTTTGCCTCATTTTTTGTGCATAGAAAAACGGGAGGGATGGCGTCGTTGACCAATATCATGTTGGAGGGAAATCAACGGCTCAACGACACGAATTACAATACCTGGAAGTAGAGGATGCTTTCAATTTTTGATTATTGGTGCTTGCACTAGCTTGTTCTGGGTAACTCTACTCGCCCTACAACAGTGGGCAAAGACCAGGACAAGTTTGATGAACGTAACCGAGAAGCGGTTATGTTGTTGAAGTTATTTGTCACAGATGAGATGCTTCCAGAAGTGCCATCTGGCAAGTCTGCGGCGAAGATTTGGGCGCATCTGAAAAGTCTCCACGAAACATTGGATAAAAGTTGAGCTTTCTTTTTGAAGAAAATGTTGTTTTCTCTTGTAATGGATGAGAAGATGTTTTTGTAGGAGCATCTTATGAAGATCAAGGATATCCACGATCAACTAGACACTATTGATCACAAGATGGAAGCGGAGCACATGGTAGTGATTACGCTGGAGAGTCTACCACGGTCCTACGAACACTCTGTTGAAACGCTCAACATTACCTCCACTAATGTTGACTTAAAATTTGACGAGTTGTGCAATAAACTATTGCAACAAGATAGGTGGAGGCAGCAGTTTGGTAGTACTAGTGACGTGGTCAGTGCAGAACAGGCATTTTCTGCCACAGATAAAGGCGTGTCCACTCAGCAGAATGGACAACCCACATCTGAGGAGGGTTCCAAAGAAGAAGATCACCTGTCACTATTGTGGGAAGCTTGGTCATATCCAGAGGTTTTGCAGACAACGGTTGGCTGATTAGAAGACCAACCAAGGAGAGTTGCAGCAGCAGGCTCATGTGGCAGAGCAGTCTGAGGATAAGAAGGAATCAACCTTCTATGCGTTTTGATTTGAAAGTTTTATGTCTGGGTAGTTAGTAGAATGACCATTAAGGGAGGGTAATAAAGTAATTAATATTAATGATCATTTAGATTTTTAGATATTTAGTCTTTTAGGCAAGTTTTAGTTTTTTTAGTTAGTTTGTAAATAAAATGGAAACTTTCCCATTGTCAGCGTTTTAGAAATTTTCCATTTAATTCTCAGTTCTTTCTATATAAGGAGACTTCGTCTCCATATTGTAATTGATCTTTTATGAATATACATTTTCGTAACAAAAGCTTCATACAGATTTTACAACCTTTTATGATGATCAACTAATCAAACACAATACTCAAATTAACAAATGTAATCAAAGGAATAATTATTATAATTTACATTCTCAAAGAGTCAAAAGCATGCCTAACATTCATGGACACATTCACAATCTTGACTACCATACATTAATAGATTCCCCTTTAATGGATTCAAAGATGTAGTTATAAAAGGGAGTTAACACACAAATTTATGATTGACAACCAACCCTTGGGACTGTTACAGTGTCAGCAGCACCTTTGCCCTACAAGATTATACTTCTTAGTTTTGCAGCTAGTTCATGATCAACCTTTTACATCTTTATTTACATGTACATATAACATTACATCTCATTCTTGTAGGAACAAGGGCGAAGTCAAATGATTGATATGCAAGTTTGCAAGTCATGCATGCTGATTGTATTATGTTCAAATTGCATTGCACTTAAATCCACACCTCTTGCATCAGCAACAATGTGCCTTTGTACACAAATTCATGCTTTGTAGGGGTTCATAAGTACGTAAAGGCATCTGAACACCTTTTCTCAAATTGCACACAAATGAGACTGCTAATGGCATTCCTAGATGTGCTTGGAAATAGGTGTGAGCCTTTGGTCAAACAACAGAGATCCAAGGCAGAGATGCAATTGGGATTTGCAAATTGCATGGAGAGTGCAAAAGTCTGTAGAGCAAATGTATGGTGGAATGACAAGGTTACAACTCAATTAATCAATTTTGCAAAAGAAATAGGTTAGTCCACCACAAAGCATTGGTGGAGAAGTGGAAATTGGACAAAGCGGAGCAAGAATTGCAAGGATGTAAGACTGTTTCAAATCTGCACAATGTAAAGTGGACAAGGATTGGAAACTGTTATGCAATTTGTGGAAGGGGAGAGGAGGTCTATAGGATACATGTATTGTTGAAAGTGGAGTTTGGGAAGCAAATTACAATGTGTGCATGGATGCACAAAAACTTTGAAACTTTGCTGCATAAATTGAGTGAAGATAAAGGTGAGTACACAATTTGTAGTGATTGCAAAATTGTTAGGGATTTGGAGTTCTGCTTGGGTCTGCATATTGACTCTAAAGCTCTCCAACTTGAAAATTTGACTTTAAGGCACATGGCAAAGATCAAGAGGGGTAGAACACATATCACAAAGCACAAATATTTCAATGGGGCCTATCGAGAATGATCTTGGATTTGTTATCAATGATGGGCCAAATAAGGAACTAGAGCAACAATGGGGCCCAAAATAGGTGCTAACACAAGGTTCAACAAAGACATGCTCAAGACGAGGATAATCTGATAAATCATAGATGCTGCAAGTGCTTTTTACAAGTGGTGCATGGATACAAACATCTGAAAATAAGGCCATCAAATTGGATCTTGATCAACACTTAATTGGCTAGGAGGTCTGCATTATTATCAACTAATTTGTAACACTGTGTATAAAATTTCTTTAAAAAGCTTCCCAATTTCTATTGTCTCATTTAAAAATTTCAAATTTTCAATAAGGCAGAAGCCTTGTCGAGGCCATTGATAACCAACAAAAAATCCCCATCTGCCACAAATTTTTTTACACTAAGATAGTTAGCTAGAGATATCTAATTGTAACTACTACCCGTTCCACTTCTTTATCATTGTGACTTCCCAATAAGATTGAACTGCCATAGACATCCTGAATAGTTGATCTTGCACCTGTCATTCTTGGATTGTGGCTTAAGGTTGCATCAAAATTAAGCTTCATGGAGCCCATTAAAGCTCTTAAGTAACCACAAAGTTCCTTGCAATTTTTTTTGTCTCTTAACCCTTTAACTGGACAGTCAAAATTAGTTTTTAACCATGCTACGCCACTTGATTTTCATCCAAATGGTAGGGGAATTCCTTTTGAATTAGAGTGTGCATTTGGAAGTTAAATATTCATATCTTTTGATCGTTTGTTGGAATCCTAGAAAAAATTACAATAGTCAAGAAATCACTCCATGTGTTTCTTATTGCTCTTCTGTTTTGAGTACCTCCAACCATGAGCTATGTACTTTGCCTAGAGTTCCGTCTTCTGTGCTTTATCCATTATCTTATGTTTTGGCACTTTACATTTGAAGGATTTGGGTTTGTCTCAATCTCTCATGCTGTAATCCAACCTCCTCAAACTATGTTTAATCTCCTCACACATTGAATCAGGATGAAATAGCCCTTCTCATCAAACCGACAGTTTCATATCAACCTCTTAAGGAGACCAAGAGTTTTGTATCCTGTTGACTTGGTGGTCAGCAACTCCTTGGAGATTCGTGACAAGGCTTAACCGTCTCCCGTGGATCGGGTTAAATCTTGCATTTGTATCAGGCATTGACAGTTCAAGCTTTTGGTGCAACGACAAATGATTCCAACAATTGGTATCAGAGCCTTGGGTCACGGGTTCGAGTCTCCCTTCAGTGGGTGCTGAGGGGGAGATTGTTGACTTAGTGGTCAGCACCTCCTTGGAGATTCGTGACATGGATTAACCGCCTCCCGTGGATCGGGTTACATCTGGCGTTTGTATCGGGCATTGACAGTTTGAGCTTTTGGTGCAACGGCAAATAATTCCAACATATCCACCCCTAGGGAATTGGCAGTTTCAGAATTGTGCCCCTTGGAGAAACTGTTGGTTTTGAAACCACCTGCTGATGGAACCAACAGTTTCATGCTACTAGTTTTTCTGAGCTTGATACTGTAGAAGTAAATTCTTTTAGTGCTTGTTATCTTTCCTTGTATCTTTGGATATCGTACCTCCCTTTTTAGAGACGCTTTTCTTCCTAAAAAAGCTTACTCTTAAATATAAAATAGTTCGTTTCCTTCATCTCTGATGCTTTCATGTCTACATGTCTAGAACAAGACTCCTCCACACTTGTAGTTCACAACAACCTCTTAGAAAACCAATGGTTTTGTATCTCCTCCTAGGGAATTGGCAGTTTCAAAACTCCCTTAGAGAAACCAGTGGTTTTGAAATTACCCCATGATGGAACCAACAGTTATGTACTGCTAGTTTTTCTGAGCTTGAAACTTTAGAATTTGCATATTATACCTCCCTTTTGAGAGATGCCTTACTCCCCACAAAAGCTTACTCTTAAATATAAAATAGTTCTTTTCCTTCATCTCTGATGCTTTCATGTCTATGTTTCTAGAACAAGACTCCTTCACACTTCTAGTTCATGCTCCAAGGTGATACTTGGGATTAAGGTGCTTGAGATAGAAGATAGAGGCTCTCTATCATGCCTGAAAGCTGCAATTGTAATAAGAATTGATGTTTTGTTTTTTGTCCTTCCCATGATCATCTGAATGGTGGTCACTGCTCAATAATTTTACGGCATCATCAAAACTCTTTATGCTGTAACAACTGAAATTACATTGATCTTCATGCTATAATTATGCACTTGCTACAATTGGGATGAGGTTTCGTGCAAAATACAATACTGCTGGGTGTGTATTCCATGACTGTAATTCTCTTTTTGTTTGCTACGAGTGGATTACTGACCACATCTGTACAAAGCTTCCTCTTGTGGAGTGCTATGCTTCTTCCAGCCTACTGGTATAACTATAGACCGTTGGTGAGCATTTTGCTGCTCCTACTTGCCATTTCCAAGTGGTATTTTGTTCTGATGCTTGTCAATGATAAGAATAGTGTCCCACCTGTTTGCCCAGACAATCAGTGTTACTCTCCATTCCTTGCTATATCATATAAGAAATGCAACAAATTACATGGTACAATGACAGCATTGCCTTGAAAAGATATGAACGCTTACAACATCAAAAAATGTCCATGTTACTATCTATACTACTGATTTCGTTGGTATTGCTAGAATCCATGAACCCTTTTGCAACCAAACAACCCTACTTACCCTTTTTGATATGCCATACAATAAGTGGATGCGAATACCTATCATTAATTAAACAAATGTAAATGCTGATATCAACCCATCATCAGGTAAGCTGATACCAAGTAGGCTGGAAGAAGCATAGCACTCCACCAGAGTAAGCTTTGTATAGCATGGGGTCAGTAATACACTAAATGAGATACCTGGCTATTACTTCCATGCAAATGGGTTGCCTCCTTGACACGTCCAGTCTATCATCAATGGAGGTAAATATATGATCCAGGATCAAATCCTGACCTTTCATTCATCTCATAAAAAATCTATAAATTGAGATCAAATCCATCATTTCATCATCCCGACTTGAAGCAAGTAGATGCTGTCAATCATTTCATCGTCTTTGATTTAGAGCAAGTAGATTCTGTTTAAATGAGGAACAGACATTCTAACATTTGTAGAGCACATCCATTTGTCAAGAGGTATTGCATTTTGGTTTCAATTTATTATGCTTATGAAATTCACCTTTTCACTCTATTAGAGGTAATTATGTGATTTATTTTGAAGTTTGCATTTCATTATCTTGAAATCTTTCTTTTTGTTTGAATTTCACTGCTAACACCTCTAGCATACAAACTTGAATGAATTTTAAAATCATGTAGAGTTTTGTGAGAAATAACAATATAAACTGTCAACCTTTGATTCCCTTTGACTATTGTTTTTGGGTCTGCAATAAAGCTGCACACTTAAAAACATGATCTTGATGGTCTAGGTGTCAAAATTAGATTCAATTATGGATCATACATCCCCCACTAGGAAGGCTTTTGCTCCCAAATGGTCACTTAAACAGAGAACCAAGTGAAGAATTCCCAACCACTCACATGTACCCTCAAGGATCTTTGTTGTTTTGGTTTGGAACCCCGAGCCCACTCTGTACTTCAAGCAATTGTGAACCAATCATAGGCAACAATCTGTGTCCCTTGATTGATCCACTTGCAACAGCAGCAAAATTGAAAGGAAAAGGTTTGACCACCTTTTATAGTTACTATCTTGAATTCACATTGCTCTGCTTTCTCCATTTGCATGTGCTTTCATTGTGTGACAGCCCTATACCCTGTTATTCCGCATCATTTTGAGGTTTAAAAGTCGAATTTTCCACCCCTTTGTGCACATATGTTGCCTCATCCAGTTAAGAATCCAACCTTCCAGAAACACTGATTAGCCTCTTTGAGTTTGAGGTGCTAGCAATGGTAATTCTATTCCTACCAACATATGAATTCACAAAGAAATTCCTGCCCTTTGACCAAAGATATTGATCCCTGTGTCTAAATTAAATAGCATCCCTCTTAAGCAATTAGGACTACCAAAAATCAGATCACACACTTCTAATGGCACAACATCAAATAAAATTTCGTCCTTATGCTCCAAATGTAGACTAAATGCCAACTTGTGTCACTAATTCTCATATTGACACTATTTTGCAATCGCCCCAAAGAGTATGGATGTGGGTGTTAACCTCTAGTTTAATTCAATAATCAATGTGGAAGAAATGAGATTCGACTGAGAAATGAGTCAAATAAAACATTTAACTTCTTACGTTTCATTTGAACTCTTGTTTGTAACAATTAAGAAAGCTCCTCTTCCTCACTAGAGGTTCTGTGCACCTTCAATTCTCTTTCTTTAGTGTGGCATAAGCAATTTGCCTTTCTTTATCTAAGGAGTAACTGCTGATTTCCACCCCATTTTCCACATATGCCGCTTCTTTTTCCTTTTCCCCATGAGGGGGAGCCAACACGGTTGAAGTTTCCAACACACCCTTTCTTCCACATAGAGAGCCCCTTTTCTCTTCTTCTCATGAGAAGGAGCCAATTCGGAGTGAAGTTTCCAACACCTCTCCTTCATGTGACCATGCTTGTCACAAAGAGAGCAATGAAACTTGCTCTTTGCCTATGCCCTTTTGCTTTCTCAATGTTGCATTTTTTTGGGCCCCTTTCTTCATAGTTCTTGTCATCATGCTGCTGCTAGCTACTTGTATGCGTTTTGAAATGAATCCCTTTTAAACCAATTCAAGGTAGTGTACTTGAGTATTGTTCTCATCTATGTTTTGGTGTTTGCCAACAAATACCACCTGTAATGTCCCCTAAATGGTTGATTGGGAACCTAGGACACTTACCTGAATTCTCTCTGCTCACTATAATCAACATTATCTCATCCCCTTGTAATTGAAGTATGATGGTGTTTTTGAAAACAATTTATCCGTATATATATCTAACAGGGTAGTTTATCAATAATACTGCTCTCTCAAATTTGATGATTAAATATGTACTAAGGGAGTCAATTATGTTAATGTTCCACATCTTCCGATAACTTTTAGACAAAGCTATATGCCAATGTTAATGATTATAGTGATCAGTCATCTTGCTAAGTCATCAATGACTAATCCCTAACCTCGGTGATCTCTCCTACAAATGGAATGGTATTAAGGATTGCAGTACTGTCATATATATAAATATAAGGGATCCCCAACCGCTGATGCTAATGAATCTGGCTCGCCTTTTTACTTCTCAAAATACTCTAACCATACATCAAGCAGTCATCGGATATGACTCACATGCGATCAAGTGTTATGTCCTGGGTTACTCGTGATGACTGGTTAGTCTTTAATTCCGGATGGCTAATTAATAGATTGCAACCGTTGGACTAAATGTGATCTCCCTATATTGAAGGTAGAATATATATTCGATCTCCAATGGATGTATCTAGCGTATGCACACAGGGGAATGCAAATGTGATAGCTGCTATGAAGATGGGATACAATTGGGTACATGCGATGTCAAATCCAATTATAAAGATCTGTTGTATACTAATCCATCAAATGGCCAGATCATGTAGAATCACTCCACAATACACGACTTGAAGTTTGCAAGGCGCCCAAGCTAGTAGTAAGCTCTGATAAATATCGCGACATATCTATTCCTAACTATAACTTCCTGGCTTAGTAGTTTGGGATATTAATGATAGCAATGATCTAATGATATGACCGAATTATGTGTTGCGATCCAAGGATGACCACTGTTCGATGAGTCTGCTCTGGGCTCGCATATAGGTATTGTCCTCGATATATATATATATATATATATATATATTGATTGCTAAGTGGTCTATGAGCATCATCGACATCCATTCTCTCTCCTAGTGCCTTCTCATTCGGTGTTTGGACCCCTGTACATCTCAGATTCCTTACTCCCTGTTCGGAAGGGGTTCTCTTCTTCTTTATCGCTCGAGGAAAATAAATAAAATCCTTATTCGATGATTTATATCCATTGGTTTATGAATTTCCCCTGTATCGTCCGTAAAATTGCTCCCTAAATACTCGCGTGGTTGGAGAAGGAAGCGACCTTTGGTCGTATCCTTTGATCATGCCCCGTCGCACGCTTAGTGCTTAGTGATAATATTATAAGATATATTAAAATTGATATATTTTTATTAATATGTATTATAATATATTTCCTATTTTAATTATACTGATATTTAATTAATATATTTTCAATTGTATGATTATATATATCAAATATAGATAATATTGATATTATGATAATGTATAATAATATAAGATCCAATATTTATATTATAATTCATCTATTTATTAAGCTATATATATATATATATAACTTTATATATATTGATCTATAATAGGTAAATATTATTAATAATTGAAAACATATTACATATAGCTTCGAGTAGTTTCGAGATTATCCGTCCCACTAGATTTCATTATCTAACACAGTCCTATAACCTGCTAAAATAAGCAGTCCCTGAATACTCTATTGGACATTACAATAAGACAGTTTACATTGACAATAGAAAAGGCTGAAAGTCGTGTTCGTCCCACCAGACCGATTTTGAAAAATCCTCCTTCCTTCAGCTGCTGAGATTCTAGCTTCATCCGCATTCCACTAGGCACCTTCATCTTGCTGGATCTTCGATATCATTTCCGTGAGTTATCCAAAACTTCACTTTCCATGTCCCATACTTCAAAAAATTTCATTTAAAACTTCGGCACCTAGGGTCCACAAAATTTCAAAATTCAAACTTACAAAAATGGTTCATTTGATCATTCCTTTCCTGCTTGCTTGTTGCGTTCCTGTCCCCATTTTTTTCTGGGCACATTTTCATAGAGC
This sequence comes from Thuja plicata, assembly GCA_018584345.1. NCBI lineage: Eukaryota > Viridiplantae > Streptophyta > Pinopsida > Cupressales > Cupressaceae > Thuja > Thuja plicata. The sequence goes on from MU224249.1 coordinate 1,117,004, forward strand.
ACTCTGTGCTTCTCATCCGCTTTAACCCCGACATTCTCAACTTCAGCCTTCAAATGCCTCCATTTGTTGCCAATGTCCGCCTTATAGGCTTCTTTATTCACCTTTCCCCACCACCTCAGGAAAGGGACGCGGCCATAAATCCTACCATCATTCTCATCCTCAAAGCATTCCTGATAGTCAAAGCTAATTCCAGGCGCTGCCCACTCGAGGATTGAGTCCAAGCCTACTAACAATTCATTATCAAACATTACTTCTATCACGCGCTTCACCTCTGGTTCACCCATGGATATTACATCAACATTGGCCCGCCATTTCATTTTCTTTTCTTGGAATTGTTTGCCCAAGACTTCAATGGCAGCGGGAGCCACATTTTCCTCCTTTAAATTTAGCATTCCTATCATTCGATCCCCTTAAAAGTCTTCTGGTGCTTCATAGTATCCACAGAGAAAGAGGCCTCCATTGCAGACTCTGTCTCTCCTTGCCTTGACCTGTAATTGTGAGGAGAGTCACTTGCCTTTTGCATTTCCCTATGGATGAGCCGATGAAATAGTTATTACCCTGGACAAAAACTACAACTCGAAGTTAACACCTTTCAATCGGCACTCGTCAAGCATGCCGTCTTAATCATGATATTGTTTGCGCCGCCACTTTTATTCTCCTTTAGTGAATAGCTAATAATTAATCTTTAAGAACTTGTAGAGCAATACTGATGGGTGCATTTTACGTAATGCCCACTCTCCGAGCTGACATCACCTATAATTCAATTTTTGGTTGATGTGAAAGGGAGACCAACGACTATATTTGAATATGCCCTAGTGTATAAAGAGCCCGCGGCCAGACCATTTAAAAACTTTAACTCTTCTACACCTCCAGAAGAAAATTCTTCAAAATAAATTTCATTCACATTAATTAAAGTGGAGGCCCATTTTGAAAGAATGCCCGCATCCTGATTCCCTTCATGCCTGATATGGCTGATTCTAAAATCTTGGAAAGATTGAAGTAAAGAGTTGATTTCTGTCACAATATTAGCCAAGTGCCATGCATTGGGAACACCATTTCTAATGGCATTCATGATCACCTGTGAATCCCCTTCCAAATGAATTGTTTTAATCGTAAGTCTGAGACCCAATTGGATAACTAGTAGTGCCGCCCTTACCTCAGCCACATTGTTGGTCCCGTCATGTAATTTTTGAGCAGCAAAAGCAACCAAATTCCCATTCCAATCTCTAGCTATGACACCTGCCCCAGATGGCCCTGGATTTCCTTTGGAAGCTCCATCAAAATTTATTTTAATCCACTCATTATCCGGTTTAACCCACTCAACTTTCTTTTCAACCCTATTTATATTCGTAACTCCACTTATATCTCCATTTCTAATTTTCATACATGGCCACTCAACATGTAGCTTCCTATCACTTGCCGAATAGATGAAGGCTCCCCTCTGATTCAATAGTGCTGCTTTCATGACTTCCTCAATTGAGGCATTGATTCTGCCTTTTACTCTGTCCAATGTTTCTTCCTTTCCATGGAAAATTCTCCTGTTCCACTCCTTCCATAGTTCCCATATGATTATGGAGGGGCAAATGTTCCAAAGAGGAGACATGACCGTAACTTTGACTGGTGTAGGCCAGCACTCAAAAACCTTTTTAATTGTAATTGGCAACGGTCCAATCCAATGCAGTTTTGATTTAATCATTTGCCAACAATCATTTGCAAATGGGCACTGAATCAACAAATGATCCACATCTTCTGTGGCAGAATTACATAGCATATACATTTGGTTGGCCCATAGTAACCAAAACGTTTCCTTCTTTCTACTGTTAAGATCCTTCCATGCACTGCCAACCAAGCAAAGGTGCCCGCTTTAGGTAAGCAATTCTGGTCCCAACAAAGCTTAACCGACCATCCCCTATAAGCATCATTGTTCTCTAAAGTTCTGTACCCCAACTTTACTGAATATGTGCCATTTGTTGCAACACACCAAATTATTTTATCAGCTTTAGACGTTCTCACCATATTCCTTGACTGGAATAAGGCCTCCATAATCCCCTTTTGATGATCATTTAGCCCAGAGTTGTCTAAACTCTTCCAAGACCATTGAGGGCCAAAAGGGGTGTCTTTGACAACAAGGTAGTTTGAGACCTTTTCACACCATCTTTCAGTCAAGATTCTACTCACCAACTCATACTTGTCCTCATTTTTTAGTGTTTCATATCCATTCCAAGAATCCCTCCAAGAGAGGGCTTTGTTACCGTTTCCAATTTGCCAAGAGATGTGATCAGTGATAACACTCCCGCAGTCCAGAATAAAATTCCAAACTGCTGACCCCTTTGGGGGGTTTCTAATAGTCATAATTCTCTCATTTTCATTAGAGTCCAAATATTTAGCCCTTACTATCTTGACCCAAAGCCTTTGGGGGTTGCTGTAAATACTCTAGACTAACTTGGCTCCTAGAGCTTGGTTCATCCTCTTCCAATTCTTCAATCCAGCTCCACCTTTGGATTTGTTGTTGCAAATTTTGTCCCAAGATAGCAGAGGCCATTTATCCTCTTCACCATTACCACTCTAAAAGAATTTCCTCATTCGTCTTTCAATAAAGCTGAGGACTTTATTGGGTATCCTAAGGCAGCTCATTGAAAAAATGGGGATAGCTGAGATCACTGTTTGCAATAGAAGGATTCTCCCTGCTGAAGTTAGCCATTTACTCTTCCAACCATCCATCCTCTTAATGCAGCTATCCATAAGCTCTTTCCAGAGTTGAGGCTTGCAAATTCCTTCAAAAAGTGGCAACCCCAGATATTTTCCTGGCAATTTGCCCTGTCTGATGTCCAAAATATTGCATGATTGCCGTTGTAGATCTAAACTTGTGTTAAAGAAATAGATTTCACATTTCTTCCAATTTACACATTGTCCTGAAGCTGCACTGAATCTGTCCAAAGTGGATTTAATGACTCTGACTTCCCTAGCTGTAGCATCCCCCATTAAGTAGTTATCATCTAGAAATTGTAAATGTTTAGTGGGTTCTAGCCCTTGTGCAATAGAGATGCCATTCCAAACTCCCTCTCGTCTTTTGCTAGCTATAAGTCTCCCTAGGGCTTCAACCGTCATTATGAAGAGGAAGGGTGAGATAGGGTCTCCTTGTCTTAGACCCCTTGAAGTTTCAAAAAACCCTTGCGTGCTGTCATTCACTAGGATAGAGATTCTAGGGGTATTAATGCAACTTTTTATCCACTTCAGCCATTCCTCCTCAAACCCTAACTGCTGAAGAACATCTACTAGGAAGGACATGTTGACATGATCATAAGCCTTTTTGATACCCAATTTAATCATCATTTTTGCCACCTTTGCCTGTTTGACTGTGTGGATGGCTTCATGTGCAATTATGATCCCTTCGAAAATGGATCTATTGGGAGCAAAACCACTCTGTTTCGGGGATATGATACATTCAAGTAGGGGCTTAAGTCTGCTTGCTATCACCTTAGCTATTACCTTATAAGTGGTGTTGCACAGTGCAATAGGTCTAAAGTCATCAAAGGTCTGACTATCCCCCTTCTTTGGAATCAAAGTAATGAAGGTGTTATTGAAATCCTTCTATATGAATCCCCCCTGCCTAGACTCCTCCACCACCTCCATAAGATCTTCTCCCAGAATGTTCCAAGTTTTTTGAAAGAAAAGTGCAGGGAAACCATCCGGCCCCGGGGCTTTATCACTCCCCAATTCACACAAAGCTTTCTTTACCTCCTTTGAAATTGGAGCCATTAAACTGTTGTTTTGAGCCTCAGTTATTTTATTGGGGATTGTGTTTAACAAATTCTCTGTTCCCCTTAGCCCCCCCGAGTTATTGACAAAGATGTTTTGAAAATAATTAACAGCCTCCTAATTTATCTGTTGTGTATCAGTGCTTAAGTCACCCTGTGCATTCTTAATAGAGAAAATTCTATTCCTTGCTCTTCTCACTTTCACAGACTTATGAAAGAATTTTGTGTTACGGTCCCCCTCTTTAAGCCACGATTCTCTTGACTTTTGTTTCCAGAAAGTTTCCTCCCTTGCCAAGATCTCTTTATAGCTTCTGTGGAGCCCTTGCTCCTCCTCATATGTTTGCTCATCCATTCGATAAACAATAATCTTGTCGTTTAACACAGCTAAATTGTTTTCCAGATTCAGTTTTTCTACAAAGATATTTTTAAAAGAGTCTCTGTTCCATAGTTTTAGTTGATCTTTAAGGAATTGTAAATGTTTGAAGAAGATACAAGATTTGTTACCTTCCCAATAAGGGGCATTTGTCCACCATTCAGCAATTCTGGACATGAACTCTGCATCCCTCAGCCACATTGATTCAAACTTGAATGGTGAATGCTCTGGGGTGATGTCCTCCTGAATGTTGCAGCATATAGGAAAGTGGTCAGACCCAGTGAATGGGAGAATGCCCGTGCTGCATAACCAATTGCACTGATCCCCTTGTCCAGCTTGCATGAACCTATCCAGTTTCTCAGCAATATCAAGGAAGCCCTTTCTTCTATTGGTCCAAGTGAAATCCCCCATCCTGAAATCAATATCTACTAAGCCTTTATTCAGAACAAAATCAGAAAAGTCTCTTTGACTGCTGCCTGACCATCCTTTGCCACCCTCTTTTTCAGCTGGGCTCAAGATAACATTAAAATCACCTCCTAACAAAAAGAGATCATACCTCCTTGATTCCAAAAAACCAGAAATAACTTTCCACAACTTTTTTTTATCTGAAGAGTTATTTGGTCCATATATATTGAAGATAAAGAACTTTGAAAGAAGTTGTTTGGATGTAACTTCAACCCACTGCCAATTAACAGATTGACATATAAATCGAACATCAACAACACTCTTATCCCATAAAACACATAGCCCTCCTGAGGCTCCTGTTGAATCAGAATAAAAACCTTCCCACCTACTAAAATGTCTCCTAAAGAAATCTTTATCATCCACTTTCAACTTAGTTTCTTGCATTAGCACTATTTCCGTACTCGCCTGATTCAGACCCCTCTTGATCAGGTGAATCTTGTCAAGGGCATTGCAGCCCCTGATATTCCACGAAAGGATCCTCATTGCTGTCAGGAAAAGGCACAACCTTTCCCCGATCTCAGCAGTTTTGTTTGGTTTGCTGCACATCCAACCATTTCTAATTTTACTCTGTTAGACCGTCCACCTCTTTTCCTTCTCTCTCCTAGCTTTTTTTTGTTAAGCATAGAGTTAGATTGTTCTAAGCCTCTTGGTTCCATAATGTTTGGGGTTGCATAAACACCCAACTCATCCTCCTCACCTTCCTCACTCTGTGAGCTATAGATAGTGTCAGATTCGATCAGGTTCCCTCCACTATCTCTTGCATCTGCAATGAACCTTCTAAGTTGCGGATTGGAGAAATCCTTCCATCATTGGCCTCTCTTTTATTAGCACCATCATTCTAGCTCTCCCGTAGTGTGATCTTGGAATCTTTACGTTCATGGTGTTCGTCCTCTTGAGGGTTAGCCCCTCTGTTATCGCCCATTTGTAGCATGGCATCAAGTCACAAGTCTATAGATGGGTAGGTGTTAGGGATAAAGTCACCACCACCTGAGTTGTGGTTTGGGCTTACTTCCTTTATTATGCATTGTTGGAAGTCAACCACATCTATTGTTTGGAAACTATCAGGTTCCTCAAAGAGATTTGCTTGCTAGTGGACCCCATTATCCAAATCTTTGATTCTGCTCTGAGATAGATGTAAGGGAGTTTCACACACTATTTGAGTCGACATTTCTGCTTGTGTCTCCTCTAGCCATAAATGAGACTCCATCATAAAACATCTATCAATCTCCTCCTTCTGCCTTCTCTCTGCAAGATCTTGACATATGACCATTTCGGATTCCGTTTTCTTGAGGGCTTCCAAGTCAGTTATTGAGCTGTGTTGAGATTCCTTGCCCTTTGTCATGTGTAATAGGATTTCAACTGATCTTGACTCCTTTGTGCTCTTCCCATTATCCATGCTTCCATCCCGATCTAGGATTGAAACCCCATCATTCTTCATTGCTTCTGCAACCAGGGGCTGCCACCAGTCACCATTTTTAGTGCGGATGATAATGTGGGTTGGCATCCCATAACATGTTTGTCGCCAGACAAGGATCCTAGGGGTGACTGCATAGTTCATTGCATTGATTACTTCCTCATATTTAACATATTTTGCCAACGAGTCCCCTAAAATCTGCATTGTTTATGCCCCCCAACATTCCTGTGGCAAGTTTTCCAGTCTGAACCAGATTAGGGTTTCCTTCACAATTTCCTTCTCCGGGTTAAAATTTATTGTCCATTTCTTGAGGTAGAGACCATTGCCATCAATCATGTAGGGGCCATTTCCAAGGATCCATACTTTATCCTCCTTAGTGGAACAAATGATGAGGTAAAATCCATTATGCATAGTTTTCAATGAAATAAAGGAGCCTTGCCATTGCTGTTCGGACCACTATTTGATTTTGCTATAAGATGGCCACGAGCCTAACCATTTTAGGACTAAACCTTTTTCTTCCAAAAAAGCTCTATTCTCTATCCACTGGTGATTATTGAGCACTACTGCTGCATAAGATGTGGCTACAAAGACATTATTACTCACCTTCAGATGTTTATCTTGTGTTTGGATCGGTGCCCTATTCGGCTCCAAGCTATCAGTGGGTTTCTTTCTCCAGAACTTTCCAGCAATTGGTTGAAATTTGAAACCTTTCTCGATGGGCATAGAACCATTGTAGCCCCCCACCGCTCGTTTCCTATTCTCCCACCACCTTGCATTCCTACTGTCCGCATGCCAGCCATTGCTCCTTGAGCTAGTTTTATTCCTCTCACAGATGAAATTGCTGTAAGAGTCCTGCCCCCTTATGTTGAAAGGCCATCGCTGCTGTGGCAACAAACTAGCTCGATAACGCCTCTGCTGGTTGCGTTCACCATTTCCCGCCCTTGGCGGCCAAGTTGACCGTTGCAGACACTCCATCCGTATGGTTCAATCGTTTACATGAAACTATATATTTATTATTAATAATGAATTTGATCAAATTAATTATAATTATAATTGTGTAGATTTTTTTCTTTTTGATCGATAAACGACATAAGTCTTGAATTTTATTAATATTTATAGAAAATTACATTTTTTCCTCCATTTAGTGCGGGCTTCGGAGGAAAAGAATGGAGGCAAGAACAACCTCCGGTGTAGCCCAGGACCAAGGTCCATATACTGATGCAATAAAATTTAAGGGGCCTTCCCCTTATTAGAATTTATTACAAGGGTATACCCTAGTTTACATCTAAAGGGTATCCCCTTAGTTACATAACTACGGAATTTCCTTGGCTGTAAAATACATTGCCAAGAGTTATTAATTATAGAACATATAGTAATTACAAAATTTCTAAGACTTTAATTTGAATGCTTCTGAGACTTTTAAGTACCAATCCTTTCCTGCATATAGAGACAGCTCTGTAAAAAATTCAAGTTCGGCCCTGCGACAAGAGTGTTAGTGATTTGAAACATTTTTTAACAAGATAACCTTTTGAAGGTAAATTATTTTTAGGACTTTTAGTTATAGATCTTTATCTTTATTTGGATATTGTAACCTTATATTCTCTTTTATTAGAATCTATCTATTTTGATTACAATATAAGAGAATATCAAGGTTACAATATCTAATTAAGGATAAAGGCAAACCTGTGTAATAAATACATTCCACTTCTTAAGAAATGACTATTTTGGATAACAAAATTCAGTGCTTAAATGGGTTTATAAGAACAATCAAGAGACCTATCGCGCTGTCCAAATAAATTTGATCGAACAGGCCTCAGGATATTAGATATTCTTAATTTTCTTAAGTACTGCAGAAAGGTTAAAGGCCACAGAATCTAAATGTATTAAGATTGGACTGAGCTGTGTAAAGAAGAATTTAAAGATAAAAAGCTGTAAAATCTTACCAGCTTGCCTGTAGAATTGAGCTGCATGATCGAATGTTAGCTATAAAACAATAATCATGCTATCTAATAAATGAGATTGGTAATGAACTAATAAGAAAAAATGCCCGGTTCAGATTAACTATTTAGCTTTTATGTTAGCTTGATGAAGGAGTTTTTGATTTGTAATATATCATATTCCTATATCCATATATATATATATATATATATATATATATATATATCAATATATGCATAGATATATAATTGATTAAGTATCTGATTTGCAGGATTAAAGATTATATAGTAATAAGATTCTACTGCATTATTTGGTAATAAATGTTTATATTTAATTATTAAATTGCTTGTATTTATATGTTTTGTATATTAATATAAGCATTTTAATCATGAAATAATAATCATTTATAACCAAATAAGATCTTATTACTATACATTCTTTAAAGATCCAGCAACATGTGTTAATAGGGATTAAGCCTTATATTTTAAAGTTAAATTAATACATTAAAGGATGGCTGATTAAGTTCCGTATTTGAGATTACGTGCCTTCAAGACCGAGGTCCTCATAAAATAAGAATATGTAAAGTTTATTGTGAGATAATTTCATGAATTAATATACCATCTGCCCCCAGGTTGGCTAACTTGTCTGCTTCTTTGTTTCCTTCCCTATAAATATGTTTAAAACTTACATTGTTGAAATATTTTAATAAACCGATTACCCTTTGTATTCTGGAATTGAGATTCCAATTATGTGTATGACCAGTTCTCAAGGCATTGATTATAATTTGCGAGTCACCCTCGATTTCCAAATATTTGATTTCCATTGATTTGCACATAATCAAACCTTCCCAAAGGGCATCTATTTCCGCCACATTATTTGTTGTTACACCTATGGGTTTAGCTATCTTTCCACGAATTGTATTATTCCAATCATGAATAATACAGCCAATACCAGCTATCCCAGGATTGCCTCGGGAAGCTCCATCAAAATTGAGTTTGTACCAATTTTCTTGAGGAGGGACCTATTTACAGTTTTGTCTGATTGATAAAGTTTCTTTACCCCCTTTACCAAAGTGAGGTGGGATGTTTAAATTGTGCCATGATTTGCTGATTTCACTATCCCACTGTGAGAAAATACAGTCATGGGCTTTTATATGTCTCAATCTATCATTGGTTATCTCAACATGTTGGCCTCAATTTTATTGAATAATCTGTTTAGTTCCATCTTTTTATCTTGAAATATTCTACGATTTCTTTCCTTCCATATTTCCCAGATCATGATTGATAGAACGATCTTGCTTAAGGAGTAAAATGTATTGTTTTTATCTGGAAGAGGCCAGCTTTTAAAAAAGTCTAGAAGATTATTAGGAAGAGCCAATTTATATTGAAGTTTGTTGAATAACCATGACCAACATTTTTGAGCAAAAGGACAGTTCAAGAGGATATGATGCACAGTTTCCTCCTGTGATTCACAGAGGACACATCGAGAGGGTCTTGCAAAACCAATTTTCTTACACCATTCTGCAGTTATGATCCGTTTTTGCAGAGCTGCCCAAGTGAACATACCTGCCTTGGGAAGGCACAATTTATCCCAGCATAGGTGCAAAAGCAATTCATATGATTGCCATTGCTGGTCTTCCACCAAGGTGTGATATCCTTCTTTTACTTTATAGGATCATGTCTTAGATCCAATCCAAACTAAAGAGTCACTTTTATTTGTAGGAGTAACAATTCTAAGTGACAGGGCCTTGATTAGTTCCTCTTTTTCATATGATGATAGAGGGGTGTTGTCTAAAGACTTCCATTGCCATTTTAGACAATGGTCTCCTTCCGGGAATTCTATGTAATTATTAAAAGTAGCACCCCATAAACTAGAAAGAGTATTTCTGATTTGTGGAGAAATAATTTGTGATAAAGGGGGATACCCCCATGAGTCATCCCAGAATAGCGCCTTATCCCCCAGACCAATATCCCAAGATAACTTCTAGGAGATTAACTCTCTGCATTCTAGTATGAAATTCCACACTTCGGATCCTTTAGGGGGATTTATAGTTCTAAAAATATTAAGATTATCCCGTGGATTGAGATATTTATTAAATAGTATCTGAGCCCATTTTCTATTTGGATCTTGATACATCTTCCAGACTAATTTTGCTCCCATAGCTTTATTTTGCCAATTTTATTTTTTGAACCCTAGGCCCCCATTTTCTAATGGTTTGCATCTTTTGTCCCAGCTAATTAAAACCATTTTCTTATTGTTAGAGACACCTTGCCAGAAAAAATTTCTCATTTTTTTTTCATTTGAAGATTTAGCTTTGGAAGATAAAGGGATACAGGACATTTGGTATGAGGGTAGAGCAGATAAGACAAATTTGATCATAGTGAGGCGTCCAACATTTGATAGCCACTTTCCTTTCCAATTTTCCATTTTGGAATCAAATTTATTAATAATGGGATCCCAAGATTTAGTTTATCTGTTATCTTTTTCTAAAGGGATACCTAAGTATTTATAGGGAAAATTCCCTTTCTTAAAGCCTAAGATGTTACAAATATCGGTTTCAAGGGAAGGATGAGTATTAAGAATTTTTTTTTTCAGATTTATCTGGATTAACCTTCTGTCCAGATGCTTTCATATATAGATTTAAGATTTCTTTATGTTTAAATGCTTCCTTTTTGGAACATTCCACTGGAAGTATTGTGTCATCAACGAACTGTTGATGAGTTATATTAGGGACACCTTCTGTTACTTTGACCCCATTTATTTGACCCACCTGGTGATATTTTGTAACCATTCTACCATATGCTTCAGCCATTATGACAAAGAGAAAAGGAGAAATTGGATCTCCTTGTCTTAAACCCCTGGATATATCAAAAAAACCCTCAAGAGAACTATAACCAGAACATAAATTTTAGGGGTGGAAATGAAATTGTAAATTAAGTTTATCTATTGTTTTGAAAATCCAAAAGATTGAAGGCATTTACAAAGAAAGCGCCAATCTACTTTGTCATAAGCTTTTTGAATATCAAGTTTTATGATCATTGTGGGATCTTTGCATTTTTGTACTGAATGGATAAGTTCCTGGACAATTATGATGCCATAAAAAATAGATCTATTAGGAACAAATCTTGTTTGTTCTTCAGAAACGAGATTAGGAAGAAGTTTAAGTCTATTAGCCATAGCTTTGGACATGATTTTATAAAGCGTATTATAGAGAGCTATAGGTCTAAAGTCACTGAATGTCTCAAAGTCATCTTTCTTAGGTATTGAGGTTAAGAATGTATTGCTAATTTCTTTAAGGATGTTACCAAACTTTCTGGTATTCTCAATAGCTTCCCAAAGATCATAGCCTATAAAGTGCTAGCGTTTTTGGAAAAAAACTTGCTTGGAACCCATCTGGCCCAGGAGCTTTATCAAATTTCATTTGAAATAGGGCCGTCTTGATTTCTTCAATGGTGCAGGCTTGATTTAACATTTCATTATCCTCAGTCGAGACAAGTTTAGGTATACAATTTAGTAGGGATTGTTGAGATTCTAAATATGAGAACTCCCAATTATTAAGGGAGTTTTGGAAGGAGACTGTTTCTTGAGCAATTTCTTTTGGATCTTCAAGGATTGATCCTAGTTGGTTTTTGATTTTTGTGATTCTATTAATGTTTCTTCTCATTTTAGTATTATTAATGAAAGAATTTGGTATTCTTGTCTCCTTCCAAGAGCCAAGAATTTTAGTACTATTATGAAAGATTTAATTATTATAATTGAATTATAATTTATCATTCACTGATCTATTTATTAATATTGTATTATTTTTATTTATTATTTATTATTATTAAACTCTATCCTGGGAAAGGGGTCGTTACAGTCCACCCTTCCCTAAAATTGCTTGTCCTCGAGCAATGCAAACCTTCGGTGTGAGTGGTGTCTCTTATGCAACTCTAATACCCAATTTGAATCCAATGACCTTGAAATGGTAAATTCAACTTGAGGTGAGAACTGTAACATATTTAAACTTATTGAATGTAAAGGCATTCTATTATATATTCAAATTAAAATCTTAAAAATGATTCAAACGATAGGACTTATCTTTATTGTAGCACAACTCTTCTCCTCTGTTTGCCCTGGAGGAATGAACCTTCAGGGATATAGAATCTTTGCCTCAATCCCTTCCTAGGAATTTCAACATTCACCAAGAATGTTCTCTTTCAAATATGTTTAATCTGTCTTATAGTAGGGTGCCCTTAGCGGTTCTCCCTTAATCATAGTGCACTAGGGTGCCCTTCTAGCGGTTCTCCCTCAACTGCCACTGCAATAGGGTGCCCTTAGCAGTTCTTCCTTAACTACTTTTGTAATAGGGTGCCCTTAGCAGTTCTCCCTTGATCATGGCACAATAGGGTGCCCTTATAGTGGTTCTCCCTTAATTGTCATTGCAATAGGGTGCCCTTTGCGATTCTCCCTTAATTGCATCCTTGGCTACTTCCGCAATAGGGTGCCCTAGCAGTTCTCCCTTAATCGCAGAGTAGTAGGGTCCCCTCATAGCCATTCTCCCTTACTGCTACTGCATTTGGGTGCCCTAGCGATATTCCCTTAATTGCAGACTCGATTGGAAAGGTACTTGCAATTGGGTGCCCTAGCAGTTCTCCTTTAATCGCAGAGCAGTAGGGTGCCCTCATAGCCATTCTCCCTTAACTGTTGTTGCAATAGGGTGCCCTATTAATTCTTCCTTAATTGCAGATTCGGTTGGAAAGATACTTGCAATAGGGTGCCCTCACAATTCTCCCTTAATCACAGAGTAGTAGAGTGCCCTCATAGCCATTCTCCCTTAATCACAGAGTAGTAGAGTGCCCTCATAGCCATTCTCCCTTAACTACTGCTGCAATAGGGTGCCCTAGTGATTCTCCCTTAATTGCACCCCTTTCCCCATTGCTAGCTCCCACGTAGGATGGTGGAATTATTGTGCCAAGGGCGCGTGAAACAGTCTACACGTAGGCTCCCTCAAGGTTCTTACCTATCTTGGGACTTTCTGTCATGTGACCGAATTGCTCCGTCTCTCCCTCCATAAACCCCCTATCCTATATTCTTATGACATGCTACTCATTAGGTTAATTCCTACTTCAAGTAGTACCTACATTATCATAAATATAAATTTATCTAAAATGATGAAATCTATTTTAATATTTAACTAAATAATACTATGCATAATTTTGAAAAGAGAATTTATCTTTGTTTACTGCTATGATATTGCTATGACATTATTGATTGCAGACCTTCTTAAACAATACACTTGTCTTCCTTTTTGGCCCTGCAGACCTTCTTAAACAATACACTTGTCTTCCTTTTTGGCCCTTCATGCTTCTGTTGTGTTTTCTCTTCAATGATAGGTTTGCATTCACTATTATTCATAGGATGACATGATTATGCTCTGATACCACTTGTAATGTCCCCTTAATGGTTGATTGGGAACCTATGACACTTACCCTGAATTCTCTCCGCTCACTATAATCGACGTTATCTCACCCCCTTGTAATTGAAGTATGATGGTGTTTTTGAGAACAATTTATTTGTATATATCTAACAGGTTAGTTTATCAATAATACTATTCTCTCAAATTTGATGCTTAAATATGTACTAAGGGAGTCAATTATGGTAATGTTCCACATCTTCCTATAACTTTTAGACAAAGCTATATGCCAATGTTAATGATTATAGCAATTAGTCCTCTTGTTGAGTCATCGATGACTAATCCCTAACCTCGATGATCTCCCCTACAATAAAAATGGAATGGTATTAAGGATTGCAGTACTTCATATATATAAATATAAGGGATCCCCAACTGCCGATGCTAATGAATTTGGCCTGCCTTTTTACTTCTCAAAATACTCTAATTATACATCAAGTAGTCGTCAGATATGACTCACATGCGATCAAGTGTTATACCCTAGGTTGTTCATGTTGGCTGGTTATTCTTGAATTCCAGATTGCTAATTAATAGATTGCAATTGTTGGACTAAATGTGATCTCCGTGTACTGAAGGTAGAGTATATATTCGATCTCCAATGGATGTATCTACCATATGCGCACATGGGAATGCAAATGCGATAACTGCTATGAATATGGGATACACGTTGGATACATGCGATGTCAAATCCAATTATAAAGACCTGTTGTATATTGATCCATCAAATGGCCAAATCATGTAGATTCACTCCCCAATACACGACCTGAAGTTTGCAAGGCACCCAAGCCAGTAGTAAGCTCTAATAAATATTGTGACATATCTACTCCCAACTATAACCTCCTGGCTTAGTAGTTTGGGATATTAATGATATCAATGATCCTCTAATATGACCGAATTACGTGTTGCGATCCAAGGATGGCCATTGTTCGATGAGTTGGCTTTGGGCTCGGATATAGGTATTGTCCTCGATATATATATTGATTGCTAAGTGTTCTATGAGCATCGTCAACATCCATTCTCTCTCCCAGTGCCTCCTTCTCATTCGTTGTTTGGATGCTTGTACATCTCAGACTCCTTACTCCCTGTTCGGAAGGTATTCTTCCTCAATCGCTACAGGAAAATAAATAAAATCCTTAATCAATGATTTATATCCATTGGTTTATGATTTTTCCTGTATCATCTATAAAATTGCTCCCTAAATACCCACACGGTTGGAGAAGGAAGCGACCTTTGGTCGCATCCTTTGATCATGCCCCATCGTACGCTTAGTGTTAATATTATAAGATATATTATAATTTTTATATTTTTGTTAATATATATTATAATATGTTTCCTATTTTAATTATATTGATATTTAATTAATATATTTTCAATTGTATGATTATGTATATTAACTATAGATAATATTGATATTATGATAATGTATAATAATATAAGATCCAATATTTATATTATAATTCATTTATTTATTATTATTAATTAAGCTATATATGTATATTAAACTATATATATTATTAATAATTAATTCTATCAAATTAATTATAATTATACTTGTGTAGATTTTATTATTATAATTTATTAATATTGTATTATTTTTTATTTCATTTTTTCATTTTTTAATTATTAAACTTTATTCCGGGAAAGGGGTCGTTAGAACACCCTTTGTAGGTGGTTAAACTTCTCCTATGTTTGGTCAGTATGTCAGAGTTCATTATGTTCTTCTCAAGATGAACCGCTTGTTTTCAAAACTTACCAGTATAAGTTTGCATACTATGCCCATGCTCTTTCTTCAAATGATATCATTTCATCACTTGCTCTTCTTTAAGGCAGGTTGGGTAGAATTGTTTCTGATGCAACTCCTTGAAATCTTCACACTTGGACACATGCTACTTTCTGAATCTTGGAAGAATGAGAATAACTCTCATACCATATGAGAGAATACACAGACAACCTCAACTGTTAGAGGAGATATGCTGATTTGGAGTCATATAGTGAAGGCTGAAATATACCTTCATTTGTGAGACACATTGATCAATCTTCTTGGCACTTATTTCAACATCGTAGGGTTGAATGTCTATTTTGCTTTAACTTTGAAAAATATCTATGATAACTCTTCATGTGCATGGTCTTCTTTGGTTCCTCTTCTTCCAAATCGACAATAACAAGGCTGAATAATAATCACGACAACATGAGAAAAACACCCTTGGGTTCAAAAAACCGTAGTCTAAGGGCAAAGACTTTCTATCCTACTAAGCAATAAGGAAATTACAGAATTTACAATGGTCAATCTGGTCCAAACAAGCCCCAACATGCTTATAAGAGCTCTAAACTACCTCAACAAATACTTCACTCCTCACACAAGCTTTGCATATACATGTGGTCTACCACAATGGCCTTACACCAACCCTTTCATCTATCTTTCTTTCAGGTTTGAATATGGAATTTCAGACATCCATCCCCTTGGTCTCTCACTTGTCAGAATTTGGAAGGTCAAATGCCAAAAAAACCAAAGCATCACTTCATTGGAACTCTCCTAAATTCACTTCTTTTGGGTGTTTTTATTTAAACATGGCTTATTATAAAAATATACGCACTGTTGCTATGATGATTTGCGTGCTTGTAATTGTTGATGTTTTGAACGAAAAGTGCATAAGTAAACTGCTGATAAATCAGAAACACAAGGACACATATTTTACCCTGGAAAAACCCTCCTAATCGAGGGTTTAACCCAGCCACACCACCAAAAATAGATCCTTTATTGAATACACAAAATCTGAATACTGCTCTCAGGCTTAATCAGAGAAATCGCTGTAATAGATACTATATAACTCACAGACGTGATGAACACTGATATAGATCCAATATTGTAGAGAAGATAGAAAACAATGCATGAATACTCGAGCCCTCGAACCAATACATACACTCCATACGCGGAGTCTTTAATAGAAAGGTGAAATGAACAACTTCTTGTAACCATCAGTCTCTTCGAATGCAAGGAGCAACTTGTCGTGTGCCAACGCGAGAGACTCTTGATATCCCATCGATTGACACGTGAGCAATACGTGGGGACACTTCAAATGTTGTGGAAAGACCGCTAACACATGATGACACATCTCTCAACCGCGGTGACTCTTCAACCCTTAAACATAGACGCATCATCCTCTACATAGGATAAATACGAGTAATAATAATAACCTCCAATATAGATTCTCAGCTGAAGATAAAAGATGTTCAACCTTAAACGCAACAGTTCACCACATATAAACATATGAAATAACTGGAAACCATTGCAGGTACGGATGATATCTCCTACAGCTATTGCAAAAAAACATTAACACTCCCTCTTAGCAAAGGATATATCATTTGCAGGTTTCATGTCACGGTGTGTCTCAACGTGACAAGCACAGTGAAGCTGCAACAAAAATGTCAATAAAAAATCTCATCATAGATTTTCTTAATATAAAATTGTTATCTCAAGATAACAATATTCACCATAGCTACTCCTAGAGGGTGAATCAGAAAAGCATAAAATTAAGTCATGGAGTCACACATGACTTCCACCATGGCTACTCCCAGAGGGTGGAACAAGGGCTTTCACCTCAAACTTCTCCCAGAGAAGAATGCATTACCACCTTGCCTACTCGCAGAGGGTGGTTCCACCATACCTACTTGCAGAGGGTGGTTCAAGGGCTTTCACCTCAAACTTCTCCCAGAGAAGAATGCATTACCACCTTGCCTACTCGCTGAGGGTGGTTCCACCATACCTACTCGCTGAGGATGGTTCAAGGGCTTTCACCTCAAACTTCTGCCAGAGAAGAATGCATTGACAAGGGATTTCACCTCGAACTTTGAACTTCTTCCTCTCGGAGAAGAACTCATTAAATCATATAAAGATCATCTGAATGCTGAGACTCCCTCTCAGCTGAGACTCCCTCTCAACAGGGGCAGCATATTCATAGTTTGAATAGCACAATAATTTACTCCAATGTTTGACCGCGCAAGGAGCTTTTGCATTCTCCCTTTGCCACACAAGCTCCCTCTGAATATCAACTCTTCCTCTTCGAAGAAACTAATCACAAAATAATTTGAATGGGTACTTCTTCTTCAAGAGTCACCAACTCAGCTCAGGCTACAATCTCTCATCATCCTTGTGCTCCTCGATCTATTCTGGAAGCATTTTAGAGAGATGAGTAATAGAATCAAACAGACTAATGCTAGAAGCATACATGATTCACTACTTCCATTGTTATTGCATGAATTTAATATATAAAATTCATGATCAATATTCAAAGATACAAAATACTTATCTCTGGATTGTCTAATCTTTCTCAAGATGGATCTCAACATGCATACAAATAAAGATCAATACATAACTATCTCTTTCAACAAGATTGAACAAAAATCACAGCCCAACATTCACAAGATGATCATTGCACTGCGTGTATACTATCTTGCACGATGAATACCAACAAACATCTTCTTAAGGAATACCATAATTTGCTCAGAAAATCATAATTGAATGACGTCTGGTTCTGGATCTTTTCTTCAGACCTGCTCTGATACCATGTTGATATTCTGAACCAGAAGTGCATAAATAAACTGCTGATAAATCAGAAACACAAGGAAACATATTTTACCTTGGGAAAACCCTCCTACTCGAGGGAAAAACCCAGCCACACTGCCAAAAATAGATCCTTTATTGAATACACAAAATCTGAATACAATGCTCTCAGGCTTAATTAGAGAAATCGTTGTAACATATGCTATATAACTCACAAACATGATGATCACTGATACAGATCCAATATTGTAGAGAAGATAGAAAACAATGCATGAATACTTGAGCCCTCGAACCGGTGAGGAATAATAAAGAATAGAAAAATGAATCCGATGGCCAACACATACACTAATAGAAAAGTGAAACAAACAACTTCTTGTAACTGTCAGTCTCTTCGAATGCAAGGAGCGACTCGTCGTGTGCCAACGTGGGAGACTCTTGATATCCCATCGATTGACACTTCAGCAATATGTGGGGCCACCTCAAATGTCGTGGAAAGATCACCAACACATGATGACACATCTCTCAACCGCGGTGACTCTTCAACCCTCAAACATAGACGCATCATCCTCTACGTAGGATAAATACAAGTAATAATAATAACCTTCAATATAGATTCTCAGCTGAAGATAAAAGACGTTCAACCTTAAATGCAGCAGCTCACCACATATCTCCTGTAGCTACTGCAAAAAAAGATTAACAGTAATATGTTTATAAACAAGCAAGGATGATTAGAAACCCTTAGTAAGCTTCCAAATTAACACAACAATTTTTTAAGTTGGGTAAAACTACGCCAGCGACCTTCTCAGAGCTATAATTATTGCATACAAACTTGGGGGACACATTTTCAGGAAAGATTTTTATAGATCATTTTAAGAATGACAAAGGGGACAGCTATACAAAAAATTTAAAATAGAGAGAAAAAATTCAAATATTCATATGATAACATTTATAAGGCTTTTATCATTGAAATGATAATCAATAGATTAAATTAACAAAGGAGACAAAGGCTCCTTAAATAAATAATACAAGACAATCTTTCCATAATGGAAGCAATCGGGAATAGAAACATGAAAAACAGAAAGGAAACCTCCTTAAAACTAACTAAAGACGAAAGACATCAAAAGAAGCTTCTAAATACCAACCAAGAATTATATCAATACTACAATGTTATTTTAATACCCTTCCTTATTGGTCATCCTTCTAACTACCCTACAGAAGACTTGACATGATCTACAGATCATTTGGCCATGAATACTTAGAAGGCTGCCCTCTTATCTTCAGAACACTTTGCAACATGAGCTTGTTGCTCAGACCGTCCTTGGTGCTGTAGAACTTATGGATATGACCAAGTTTACCATAATCCTTCCAACATGATGTCGGATAACAAAGCTATCCCTCCCTTTATCCAGAAACACCGAGATCAACTTCAAAGAACTTTACAATTCTAGAAAACAACGATTTTGCCAATAATCATCAAAAGAAGCAACATCCACAATTTTGTAAAAAAATTGTCAAAAAAAAAAGTTGTGAGATGACACAACAATTTTGTCAAACCCTCGATGCGACGTTGAAATCACCCGATTTTGTGAAAAGATTGGCAAAATCCTTTATTTTTTGGAAAAATGGTAAAAACCCATGAATTCATAAATTTGTAGAGAACTCATGATGTTTTTTTTTTCCCAAAAAAATCATGCAAAACCCTTCCATGATTTTTTTTGTGGAAAAGAATCAGAAAACCCTCTAGTAGAGAAAGAACCCACGATTTTTCAAAAAAATGGGCAAAGCACCAGAAAACATATAAGTCCTTGTACTTTGTCCAAACTCCTTCATTGCGTAGTAAAAGAAAAAACATATCGCGCAGAAAATTGAAAAGCCCCACAATTTTTGTCAAAAAAATTGTGCTAAAAGAATTTGCAGAACAACATACTTTACATGGCAGAAGAACCTTCAACATACCCACAATTTTTAGAAAATCGTGCAGAACAATCTGTTAAAGTATATGGATCAGAAAGTTTGATATACAGATTCACAGGATTTTATTTAATGATCTGCAACTTAATATAATATGTCTCTGATATTCTATTTGTCACGGTCTGCAGAAATATGATATGCTTGAATCAGATATGGGGCTGAAGAATAACGATGATATTCTCCTGTAATTTCCGTGAATGAATATTGCTGATGACAAATAGTAATGCCTTGTGTATACTCGAACTGAGTATCGGGCTGAGTCTACATCCTGGGTTGATTGACTCACCAAATGATCAGATGATTGTCTCACCAAATGATCGGTCGTCCGATATATATATTAAAGGATGTGTCTATCTCAATAGACGTGACCGCTGAGAGTAGTCTCTAACAATAGATTAGTTATATCCTTTCATAATGAATGTTTAACTAATTTATATATCGATTAGTTCCATATCAATTAGTCTCCCATCGATTAGTCTCATTCATCAATCGTGAATCTATAAATGCTTTATTATTGTAAATGCTTGACCATCAATTTGCATAATGGCATAGTAAACATTCATGTCTCATGTTAATTGTCTTACCATCGAACAGTCCTCCCGACTCTAGAAATCCACACTCCCTCTTAGCTAGGGAGGAATCCTTCTTAACATTTATAAGTTACATCAACTTATTGCGATGATTGACCACAACTGCTACATCCATATGTGGAAAGGAAAGATATCACCTCTCTACAATATCCACCATTATGGCTTATCCAGAGATGTCTCCTCACGTAATATCCACCATTATGGCTTATCCATTGATATCACCTCACAAGATATCAACCATTATTGTGAGATCGTCACCTCACAATGATGGTAAGATGCACAAGTGTTCATCATTGTGAGATCGTCACCTCACAATGATATTCACCATGGCTCATCTAGAGGGTAAACACACAAGTACAAGAAAAACACCACAGACTCTCTCACGTGGTGTTGTCATGGCGTCACACACATGACATCCACCAGGAACCATATCAGAGGGTGGTTATAAGGGCTTACACCTCAAGTTTCTCTTCAAAGAGAAATGCAATAACAAGAGTTTACACTTTGAACATCTTTAAGAAAAAAAAACATTAGTATATATATAAACAAATATAAACAAATCAATGATGCTGAGACTCAATCTCAGCTAGGGCTTCATTCTCCACCATACCAAGCTTACCTCGAAAGTACACAAACTTTATTTTGGAGAGAGGCTTGGTGAAAATGTCTACCATTTGCTCATCAGTACTAATGTATCTCAACTGAATAGCATTCCTTTCCACCATGTCTCTAACATAGTGATACTTGATCTCCGCATGCTTTGTTCTGTCAAGAAACACAGGATTGACAGAGAGCTTTACACAACTTTAATTATCACAATGGATAATTGTAGGCTTTAAGGATTGTCCAAATTCAAACAATCCTGCAAGAAGCTTCCAAAGCCACATTGCCTCTCGTGCTCCCACACATGCTGCAATATACTCGCCTTCTGCACCAAGAAATCACAGCAGAACCTAAACTAAAACAACCAGAGGTGCTCTTCCGATCAGTGACACATCCTGCCCAATTGGAATCAGTATATCCATGCAGCTTCAAGTTCATGTCAGAAGAATATCTTAGGCCATATCCAACTGTGTCGCACAAGTATCTCAGCATATGTTTTTCTGCAACTAGATGTATTTGCTTTGGTTCACACATGAATTGGCTAAGTGCACTCACTGCATAGCAAATATCTGGTCTAGTATTGACTAGATACATCAAGGACCCCATCATCTGCCTGTATAGTGTAGAATCTACCAGATCTGAATCAGCTACAACCTCCCTTAACTTATGCAAGTTGGTCTCCATTGGTGTGGACGTGGATCTACTATCCATCATACTAAATCTCTTTAGAATGTCAATGGTGTACTTCCCTTGACTCGGGATGATCTCATCAGATTTTTGCCAAACTTCTAACCCAAGGAAATAGTGTAATAAACCAAGATCCTTCATCTCAAATTTAGAAGCTAACTCCTTACATTTGATAATTAGATGATCTTCTCCAGTGATAAGTAAGTCATTAACATAAAGTTTCAGAATTAATGCTTCCCCATTAATTACCTTGAAGTACAAGTTTGAATCTGCATCATTCTTGGAGAAACCCAAGCCCATCAGGTAATGATCAATCCTTTCGTACCAAGCACGTGGAGCCAACTTAAGGCCATACAATGCCTTCTTTAGCTTGCAAACATGAGATTCCTTCCCATGTACCACAAGTCCTTCAAGTTGTTCAATATATACTTCTTCCTCGATTATACCATTTAGAAAAGCCGTCTTTACATCCATTTGATGAATCTTCCATCCTTTAGATGCTGCAATAGCTATGATGGTTATGATTGAAGTATATCGGGCAACTGGAGCAAAGGTTTCCTCATAGTCAATTCCCTCCTAAGAGAATCCTCTAGCCACAAACCTAGCCTTGTATTTATCAATACTTCCATCAACATGCATGTTTGATCTTAAAGAGCCATTTAGAGGAAACAATAGATTTACCTTCTGGTCTAGGTACAATGACCCAAACATCATTCTTTAGAATTGATTGATACTCTTCGGTCACAACATCCTTCTAGACTTGCTGACTAGTGGCTTCCTCAACATTGGTAGATTCTGAGTTAATAATTTGACTCATCAATGCAACATAGCTAGAGAACTTATGTGGTCTCTTACTTTCCCTAATTGTTCCTTTTGGGGCTGCAAAATCTTTAGCCTCTTGCATTATTTTTCTTGCCCAAAGAGGTCTTTTTCGGTTTACAACAATATCTCTAGGCCCATCTGTAGGATCCAAGGGCTCATTTGGATTATCATCTTCTTTAGGTTCACGAGTCTCCCTCTGAATCTCAGGAGTAAGGCCTTGTTCCATATTTTGAGGAGGCTATTGATCTTTACTATCCATCTCATGGGTGCCCGTGGATTTTCTGAATGCAATATCCTCTTCAAATGTCACATCCCTACTTAACTCAATCAATTTCTGATTTGGAATATAGATTCTGTAAGCTTTTGATGTTTCACTATAGCCTATAAATATTCCTTTCTTGCCAGAAGGTTCTAGCTTAGTTCTTTTGTCTTTGGGTATATGTACATACACTGGACAACCAAAGATCATTAATTGACTTACATTCGATTTATTCCCTGTGAATGCCTCTTTGGGTGTCCTGTTCTCCAAAATCCGGCGAGGGCATCTATTTTGAATATAGACAACAGTTCTAGAACCCTCAACCCAAAAAGAAGTTTGAAGATTTTGATCACGGATCATGGCTTTGGCTGCTTCCACAATAGTTTTATTTTTTCTTTCTGCTACACCATTCTGTTGTGGATTATAGGGAACACAAAGCTCCCTCTTAATCCCAGCTTCAATGCAAAAATTATGGAAGTTACCGGAGGTGTACTCTCCTCTGTTTTCAGTTCTTAGGACTTTGATCCTCTTCTCGGATATATGTTAGAGCTTTGAATTCCTTAAATCTCATAAGTACTTCAAATTCTTTATTTTTCAAAAAATAGATCCAAGTCTTCCTAGAGTAGTCATCAATAAAAATAACATAATACAAGAAACCACTCAAGGAAGCAGTAGATATAGGACCACATAAATCTGAATGAATGAGCTCTAAAATACATTTGGATCTACTTTCACTACTATGAAATGTACCTTTAGTGTTCTTATCCAATGCACAACCTTTGCAAATTCCTTCATGCCCATGGTTGAGTTTTGGAAGGCATGTAACTATCTTCTCCATCGTAGGTACTGCACGAAAGTGAAGGTGACCCAATCTTCTATGCCAAATCTCACAAGTACTTGATGAATCATGTAGCAAGGCTTGAGTAGGATGAGTGCAAAGTCTGTAAAGATGTTCATAACAAACTCCAATGACTTGAGCCGTCTTGATGTTTGAATTCTTTGGCCATGCAAGGACTTTGCCATCTACAAATGCAATACGATATCCTTCGTCTTCCCAGGCTGAGATGGAGACAAGATTTCGCTTAATTCTTGGAAAAAATAGTACATCATTCAATTGCAAGGAAATGCCTGAATTTAATTTAAGAGAGGAGGTCCCAACTCCTTTCATGGAGTAAGTAGAATCATCTCCAATGGTCACTTGATCATATGAATTTCTCTTCATCAACTCATTTAAATGTCCTCTAAATCCGGTAATGTGGTGAGATGCACCACTGTCAATTAACCAAGTATTGTGGTCGGTAGGCACCTGACTTGAAAGGGCTGAATAGAATATGAATCCATCTGAATCCTTTTTCGGAAGAGTTTCACCAACTTGAGCAATGGAAGCTTGAGGCTTAGGCCTATTTGGACATTTCATTGCATAGTGACCATATTTGTCACATCTAAAGCATTGGATTTTTGAAACGTCCTTCCTTCTTTTGAATGTAGAACCATTATTGGATTCCTTATCTTTCTTTCTCTTGAAGTGTCCTTTCTTGCCCTTCTTCTTTGAGGAGTGCGAGGCAAGAACATGAATATCTTCATTTGTAGAATGTTGTCCAATGCCTCTTGTAATCAATCTTGACTCTTCTTGAATGCAATCTGTCTTCAAACGATGAAACTTAGGGAGTTTTGATCTTGTTCTTATCCCTTGTTTAAATGACTCCCATGATGAAGGAAGAGCGTTAAGCGCCAACATGGTTAATTTTTTGTTGTCTATAGTGTCCTATGGTGGAGAGTTAATCTCTTTATTCAGCAATCCTCATGAAGTACGAGATGATGGATTCTCCTTTTGTCATCTTAATGTGGTGAAGTTGCTGTTTTACTGCAAAAGCTCGACTCGCGTTATTGATCTCATACATCTCCTTTAATGTCTTGAACATGTCGTATGCTGTTGTTAACTTAGAGTTGATTGGCACAATGTGATCTTCCACAGAGTCAACCAACATTTTCTTTGCTTTGGTGATATTTCTCTTCCATTGAAGCTTCTTATCTTCATCTGGTTCCGGTACCACTTTCTCCACAAGTTCGTTTAATTCGTTTTCCTCCAAGGCAAGCATGACTCTAAACTTCAAGGAGACAAAGTTTGATGCACCCTCAAGTTTGTCTTCGACTTTAAGTCCATTCACCATCTTCACGTTGATAGATGCAATCAGATTTGAAGCCAATTATAGAGGATAACCTTGCTACTTTGAATCTGATCCGATCTTTTCTTAAGCCTGCTCTGATACCATGTTAAAGTATATGGATCAAAAAGTTTGATATACAGATTCACAGGATTTTATTTAATGATCTGCAACTTAATATAATATGTCTCTGATATTCTATTTGTCACGGTCTGCAGAAATATGATATGCTTGAATTGGATGCGGGGCTGAAGAATAACGATGATATTCTCCTGTAATTTCCGTGAATGAATATTGCTGATGACAAATAGTAATGCCTTGTGTATACTCGGACTGAGATTATTCTTTGTTATTCGTTTAGTATACTCAGACTGAGTATCAAGCTGAGTCTATATCCTGTGTTGATTGTCTCACCAAATGATCGGTCGTCCGATATATATATATATATATCGTAAAGGATGTGTCTATCTCAATAGATGTGACTGCTGAGAGTAGTCTCTAACAATAGATTAGTTATATCCTTTCATAATGAATGTTTAACTAATCGATATATCGATTAGTTTAATATCAATTAGTCTCATTCATTAATCGTGAATCTGGAGAATGCTTTATTATTGTAAATGCTTGACCATTGATTTGCATAATGTCATAGTAACATTCATGTCTCTATGCATCACTTTGTTGTGAGGATATTTGGATGTACCGGTTATTATATTAATAAAGTATTATGTTAGTCTCGGTCGTTAGTGACCAAGAGGTTAGATAGTTACGTCAGACATTTCGGTCGTGGCCCTTCGGGTACTTTATATACCCTCTCGGAGGATGGACACAGAGATATTATTGTATGATCATTATGATGTAAATGTACTTGCCAGTCTGGAATGATTAATGAAAGTATTTA
>MU224249.1:1146670-1176589 GCA_018584345.1 Thuja plicata
AAAAAAAAAAAAAAATAAAAAAAAAATAAAAAATAAAAAAAAAAACAAAAAAAAAAAAACACCGTACTGCGGTACAGACACACGGAAAAGGAAAAATATGGTACAAACACTGTACGACAGGTATGGCGCACGAAAGCAAGTTATTAGTACCGTACGGATGGCACCGTACGGTCAAGTTCAATGAGGAAAAACGAGTGCCATGTTACCGTACGACATTGTATGGTGGGAGAATGAAACATATGAACGCAAGGAAGCAAAATTTTATGCATACCGTACGGCTATTAATGAACCGTACGACATACCATACGACATAAGTACGGTAAAAAGACGATATAAGTTGGCAAGATCACCGTACGGTCACGAGCAAGGAGCGCTAGAAGAGTTTACTTCACCGTACGGTCACGACACATGATAAGGAAGCCGTACAAACACATGGGGAGAAGAGTTTAGTTTCCGTACGGCAGCATGGCAGACACAAAGAGACAACAGTACGACAAATCCAAACAACGATGCATCTCGGTACGATCCGTACGGTCTTCATTTGGTAATTGGTAACATTAATCAGTATCATTTTGGTTGCATTCGAGCACTCTGTACGGTACGGAAGGAAAGCCATGGATAGAAAAAAAACAAGGAATCTGTACAGAAGTTAAGCAAAGCAATAAATGGTTATATCTTTAACAGGAACAAGGAAGGACTGGCAGCAGGGAGGAGAAGGTTCTAAAAGAAAAAAAAAAAAAACGATGACAAATCAAGACAATTCAAAATGAATAATGTATGGTATTGAAGGGAAGGGCATAAGTAGGCAGTAAGGAAAACACAAGCAGTTTGCAGAAGAGTATGGGATCAGAAGAAAATCACAAAAATGGTGTGTTCCATGGACTTTTGTGTGGGTTTGAAGGTGCTAAATTGGTCCTGGCGGCAAGGGGCGCTGCCCCAAGACCCCGCGAGGGCGTTGCCCCCTAGACCCCCATCGTCCTTTTGAGGATCACCACACTTGTGAGTTGGGGCATTGGGATGGCATGGGGGAATTATTGAGTTCAGTTATCAGCCTTTGGAAAGTGTGACTAGTTGCTGAGACCCGGAGCTGCTGCAGGCATAGAGTGTCGGCCTGCCGGAGGTGGAGAGAGCACTAGAGCAAGCCTTTGGAGAGGGGTACTACGCTTTGCGGCGTTCAGAGGAGTACGTGTTGGCTGGAGGTGAGACTGTCTTGGTGGATGCACTGAGAGCTCGGGAGGAGCTGACCACCCAGTTGGAGGCAGTAGAGCGGCACTTGGCTCAACGTACCCGTTGGAAGCGCAGAAGGTAGCACGGGTGGCTATCAGAGTTAAATTGGCTCGGGAGACAGTTTTGGTTGAACAAGAGTTAGCGGAGGCTGCAGATGAAAAGTATGTTTTGGAGACAAGTTTGGTGCCGGCACGGGAGGAATGTGATGTGACGGAAAAAGAACAACGACGCAACATTGATAGGGAGGGCGGCCCTTCAACTTTTTAAGGGACGCCCTTGGCCCCTTCTCTTCAATGATTTTCTTATTCTATGTAGTGTATTTCATCTCCTTGTTGTTGTAAGTCGTCGGAGACGACTTGTTTTTTGGGGGGGATGATGTTGTCGGGATATTTGGATGTACCGGTTATTATATTAATAAAGTATTATGTTAGTCTCGGTCGTTAGTGACCGAGAGGTTAGATAGTTACGTCACGACGTTTCGGTCGTGGCCCTTCGGGTACTTTATATACCCTCTCGGAGGATTTACACAGAGATATTATTGTATGATCATTATGATGTAAATGTACTTGCCAGTCTGGAATGATTAATGAAAGTATTTATTATTCTATGATATATTTTGTGTTTATTATATTTCTTGTACTATGTTTATGCATTATTAAGTTACCCGTGACGGTAAACACACTTCTGACCATGATAATTGTCTTACCATCGAACAGTCCTCCCGATGCTAGAAATCAACACAATAATCACACGGAGAAATAGACTATAGGATAGTTGTAAACTCAAAAACCCGTCCAAAAAATCTTCACACGGTAGAACATCTTGCCATCGTGCAGATAAAATACTCCATTGTAAACAAAAAATTATCAATCTTTTAACTCGAGGTTTGAAGAAACCCTTGATTTTTGCTGAGCAAAAGTCCTTCGTGTGGTTAAACACTAGACTTCGCGCAGTAAAAACAAGCTAAAGAATAACCAAGTAGTAGAAACTCATGGTCAAGATTTTTGATCTAGGAAAAAAACTCTTCTGCAATTTGCAATATCAAATAAAACCACGCTTTTTTATAAAAGAATGATTCAAAAATTTTATGGAAGAGAATTCTAGGTAGATACCCACAATTTTTTTAAAGAAAATTTGTCAAAATACTTAACCCACTCTGACACAATGAAATGACAATTGATAGATTAAACTAACAAAGAAGACGAAGGCTCCTTAAATAGAGAATACAAGATGATCTTTCCATAATAGAAACGATCGGGAATAGAAACATGAAAGACAAAAAGGAAACTTCCTATAACTAACTAAAGACGAAAGACATAAAAGGAAGTTTCTAAATACCAACTAAGATGACCATTATATCAATATTTCAATGTTATTTTAATAATCATATACAATATAGATCTTTAATACACAACATTAGAGTTGAGTTGAGAGTTTTAATGACAGTCGAACAAATTAACAAATGTCAAAATTCAAAATTTAATTGCTCATAATTCATTGCCAATGTGCGTCTAATATAAAATTAAAAAATACAATAAAATGCCCAAAGATTGCAAGTTTGAACTACAAAATGACACTCACAAAAACATGGAAATAATGATGCTAACTTAATCAACATTTGCCAACATTGCATCAAAATCGAAGTTTTACTTGGAGCCATTGCCACTATGAGAGATTACCTCATCCAATAGAGCTCCAACCAGGCCCTCTTGTGTCTCCTCCCTATTAATCTGGGATGTGTCTTCGGGACCAACATTTTATTGTATAATTGGAGTTTGTTGATACTTTGAGTTTGATGATGTAATGTCCCCTTTTTGGCCCATTCATCTTGATTTGTCGTTAGCCCATTTTTGCCTTAGTCCCGTGGGCTAACCAGACTTTGTAGGTATCAAAGTGAGAATTGGCCTAGGTAATTCCAGTTTTAGGCCAATCAAAGTTGTTTCTGCAGGGTTTCCAGATACTTACTATTTATAGTAAGTCAGCAAAGCTCAATATTCTTGGCATTTCAGTGTTGGACTAGGAACGTCTTGTCAAGACCTTCCCAGCAAGCCATCACACAATAATCTGAGTCCATCTGATCAGTAATTTTAATGCCTGAAGATTCAATGATTTATTAATAAAGTGACTATTAAACTTAAGCTCATATTATTATGTCACTTTATTATTATAAGAGCACTTTATTCATTTTGGCAGGAAAAGGATATTATAAAGGGAAATAAAGAAAACAGAGAAGGGAATGTGAAGAGTCACCAAGTTGTGCTTAAAAGAAGAGAGGGCTCATTTGCATTATGTTTTGACTACTAAATTCTCTTGGAGAAATTTTGGAAGCTTCAACTTTCAGTAGGTTTGAGGACGGAAACCCTCGAGCTTGGAGGCAGTGGACGGAAACCCATTGTCAGTTGGAGACATCGTGAAGGTGTTTCACATAGTGTTTCAGGTTCATATTTATGGTATCCAATATTGCTGTAATTTTCTATAACTACGATTGGATTTTTTTAATTGTTTTGCTGAAGAATTAAATGCAATATTGTTTGTTGAAACTTCATTTCAACTGGGTATTTGTATTTTGTTGGATAAATTGGAAAACATTTGCATGCAAAATTATCTGTTAAATTTCTATGTTAAGATTTGGGGAAAATATCCATTGGGGATATTTCAGATGATTTTGAAGTCACAAAGCACTATGCATGACCACCAACTTCTCTACTTGTTTAGAGGTATATTCTTCCTCTTGTTAAGAGTGGATGGAGCTATTTGTGGACCAATTCTTCTTTACAAAAGAGGAATCGGGAACTTGTGAAAGGAGGCAAAAAGCAAGCATCCTTGACTTTGGTGTATCCTTGCCATGCCATGGCATGCTCATCGTACAATAGGATTAGTCTAAGCTAATGCTACTCTATTTGCTTTTACCTTTGGTTTGTTGAATTTTGGGTTACAAAGGTATAAAAGGAAAGCCATTGTGTCAAGTGTAATTGACTGTAAAGATACCCCCTTGTTCCAATAATTTTAACCTAGGATGCCGGTTTGAGTTCGGGTTCGAAGAACCGGTTCGCCGGTACGACAAAATTTTGAAAAGGGGTTTGGGTTCGTTAGTACAAAAACATGTTATATATATGAAGCCTAGAAGCATGAGTTAAGATTAGAATGTCACATAGTATCATAAAAATATTTAAACACCATAAACTTGTAATCATAGCATCATGAATCATGATCATACCATCATAGCATCATATTGACATATACTCAAGTTCAACATGAAAGATTCAAAACATTAAAATGTCAAGTGATAAATCATAACATCAAGTTCAAGTATCATTGTTTCAAGTTCAACTAATGGATTAAAAATTTATTAATATTCTTCATCATCATCGTCGTCTTCTTCTTCTTCTTCTTCTTCTTCATCTTCTTCTACATTAGCATCAGTTGACTCACAAACAGAGCTAAGGCCAATGGGATCAGCTGCACCAATTACATGATTGGTGTCAAAATCTTCAAATTCATCAAGTGCAAGCTGAGAAGTGGAAGCCAACATAAGCTTTTAGAATCCACTTTTTAGGGCTGTGGATGTTATATGGAGCTTAATCAAATGTGGAGGTTAATTTTTCCCCACTTTTATCAGTGTAGTTTCCCCCCAGATTTTTCAACAGGGGTTTGGAGGTAGCACCCCACAATGGGGTCGAAGGGCAGCGCCCTGCGAAGCCGAAATCGACTTTTTATTATTGTACAAAGGCACTGGGAGTTTTTTTTCTATTCGCAGACATGTTCTAACCCTAACAGTGGATGTCAAAAATAATTAAATCTGCGAAAAAATTTAAAAAACCAACTTGGCCGCTGACTTTGACCGTCCGTGGGACCAAGTTCGCCAGTGGTTCGATGTTTTCCAGCCTGGTCCGCCTGGGTCCGAACTGGGCGTGGTCTGGTTCAAACCACCCCCTGTTGGCCGGACCCTGTTTGGATCCACAGGCGAACCAGACCAGAACCACGGACCAGTTCGTACCGTGGCTGGTCCGGGGGTCCTTAGGGGCCGAACTGGACATCCTAGATTTTAACCCTTTTCCACTTACAGGAATTTTGTCAAACAGTTTGCATGCAATCTGTGTACTGAGTTTCTATTTGGATTTTCAGGTTACTAATGTAGTAATGTTTATTGGTATTGCTAAATAAACTTAGACTTTTCAGATTGAACAATACAAAACAAATATATGCAATTCATTAAAGGGTTCAAATGTTGATTACAAATAAGCAAACCGAGATTTATTTCAAAACTCTATTTATTACAAACAAAGAGAATACTTGTTGCAGACCTGGTACGCTGTCCAAAATCTCAATCTCAAGCTTGCTACAGCCCTTCTTCTCAAGTATGGCACACCGAGAACAACTCCTAAGCCTGTACGGCAGCTTTTAACCTTCTACAGCTTGTACGGCTCACTACAGTTGGTTATCAGACCTGTATCAACCTCTTTGGTGAGCTGCAGACCTGTACGGCTGAGTTTGTAGTAGTTTGGGACTTGTATGACTTCAACAAATGCTCCTAGACCTGTACGGTTTCCAGCAAGAATGTCCCAAGCATGTACGGCTACAGATAAATGCTCTTATGGCTGCTATGTTTTCCTTATTCCTCAGATATCTCAGAATACTTGCAATTACAATTCTCAGAGGGATCGGCCAGCTTCCACAATGCAAAATATTAATCTCTTTCGAAACCCTTATCACCTATCTTCTAGTTTGAACCTCCTGGATTCTCACAATCTCTTTCAAATGCAAATAACAAATATCACAAATAATCTGATTTCCCTTAAGCTCCACAAATCCTCCTGATGGTATCTTGCAACCATGAGAAGAATGCTAGCATAGAGGGATTTCGTCCTCCAAGCCCTAGAGAAATTCTCCATAATATGGCCAAATTCATAAAATATTCAAGCATGCTGAAAAGAGAGCACTTCATTCATTTTTATTACACTTTCTCATGGGCTCACTCTTGTTTCGTCAATGTGGGATAAAAAAACATAACATTGCTATATATATATGGCTTAGTGAAAATATGCCTGATTTAGGTGAGGTATTTATTACTGAAGTTTTCTTGAAGCCTTCAAAACTGCATGTTCTACTCTCAAACTTATCAATAAAGAGGAACGGTTAAGTAAAAAGATAACTGATTATTTCCAGTTTGATCTCAGCTGGGATACTAATAGATGGATTGTTGTATGAATTGTCCATGCAGGGCATGATTGATACAAACAAGATAATCTTTGACTGCGACTTCAACTGTGATGTACAAATCTGCAACAAGGGCTATTCATTTTGTAGATGTGATCATGATTAATCATTGGTCTATCACAATTGTTGTGGAGTCATACTAAGTAATGTGTAGCTTTCCAACAGCCAAGTTTCAAGGTTGATGGAAATTTGGAATAGATAGCGTAAAAGATGAATGTGAGTCGTTTATACTTCATGTGAAAAAGGTCTCGAGTCTTGACAAATGACATGAAAACTTTAGATAAATCTGAGGGTAGCAAACTGCATTGAACAATAAGGTTTTTATCTTTTCTAATGGTACTTCAGTGTTAGAACTGTTAAAGCCTGGCCATGATATCTTTTGGTGTGGATCATGACCATTGCAATTAATCCCGATTATAGTGGATTAATAAACAATAATGCTTCTTGATTTTCTATAAACCTTAGATGGGTATGTCATAAACTAGACATGCATTGAAGGCTTGCTAGCCTATCTTGGACAAATAGGGGGACATCCAGATGTCACTTGGCCGTCGCCCCCTGACAAAATTGCAGGTATTGGAGATGTTTCCAATTTTTTTGCAAAATAGATGATGTGGTGGGGTCATTTCCTACCCTATTATGGCATCCCAGAAACATCCTCTGCGGGGAATGGGGACATATTGGGCAGGGCATGCATCCCCGGGGGCATAGGTTAAAGTTGTGGACTGTTTAATTTACACATCTTTTCAAAATTTTGTTTTCATAGCTGAATTTATTTTAAATAAACAAGTAAAGTTTTCATGTTTTCATTTCCAGGCTTTACTGAAAGGGAGATTTCTGGCTTCTGCTTAATTTAGGTTCCTTATATTTCATTAGTAAATATCAAAATTTGTTTTGTGAAAGATGAAACTCAAAAGCTTGCAAGGTCTCCCAAAATCTACTATTTCCTACCTGTCCAGTGCATACCAGAGACGTCTTCTATTGGGGATGGGGACATATTTGGCAGGGGAAGCATCTCTAGGGAGCGCAGGTTACAAGTTGTGGACTGCTTAAGTTATCCATGTTCTTGCAAAATTTTGTATCCATGTTTGAATTTATTTTAAATAAACAAGTTAATTTTTCATGTTTTCATTTCCAGGCTTTACTGAAGGGAAAGTTTTGGCTTCTACTTAATCAATGTTCTCTATTTCGTTGCTAAATATCAAAATTTGTTTTGCAAGAGATGAAACACAAAAAGCTTGTAAGGTCTCTCAAAATCTACAGGATTTCTTAACTTGTTTGGAAGGTGTGAAAAATAAAAAATGTAACCAGTAGTTTGATTCTTTTCCTGTTTGAACTTTAAAAAAAGCTATCGGTCAATTAAATTATTAGACACCCAATTTCATTTTATGTTGAAGGACAGGTAAGATTCACAGAATCCTACAGTGTTTGTCTCATAGTACTTCGCAAAATTTTGTTTGAACTTTGAGGAATCTATAACTAGGTTGATTTGAATAAACCTGCAGGTAGGGTGCCTTTTTAAGAAAATTGAAACTGACTATTGGGTTCAGGTTTTTGACTTTTAGTACCAAAGTCTAAATTTTAATCGAGTTCTCACGAAGAAATTTACTGAAAAAAATAAAGATTATCATATGAAGAGGCTTACATTTGTCATTTTATGCATCTTTATCTGCGTTTAGTTTGTAGATCTTGTCAGAAATTTCTTATTTAGCACCCATGTTTGATTCAGTTTTCAGAAATCAACTTAAAAAATAGATATTATCATATGAAGGGGTTTAAAAACTTTAAATTTGTCATTATTCATATCTTTATCTGCGTTTATTTTGTAGATCTTGTCAGAAAAGTCTTATTTTGCACCCATTGTTGATTCAGTTTTCACTATACTTGGGTCTGAATGTACATACTTTGTTGCTTCTCAGAGATGCAGGAGCTGTCACTTCTCATACTAAATAAAGGAGAGGATTCTCTGCAAGTGAACATTACAGCTCCGGTTTTTCTGAAAGTAGATTCAAATTTAACCTTGGGCAAACAAGATAGCAAAACGGTATGTTTAGCTGTTATGTTTACAGTATTATTGTATGGTTGAGAACAATGATTCTACTCGCATTATCATTTTTTGACCTTTGCAGTATGTTGAATAAGCCTTCCAGTATATAATGCATGATAGAATTTATAAATTTTGGAGGAAATATCTTGATGGAAATTGACCATGCAGGTCCGGGTATCAATCATTGATCAAGCCTCACGTAACTTCACCTTATCTAAGATAGTTATTGATGGTGGTAATGGGAAATGTTCACTTAATGTGCCTAATCAGTTGCTTAATGCTCCATACAAGCAAAGGTTTTTTGAAGGTTTTTCGTATACAGCCATCATCACACCAATGTTTGGTGTGTACCTGTTGTTATTCACTGTTCTGGCTATTGGTGGTTCCTGGATGTGCTGTAAGCTTCGGAAAAAAAGAAGGCATGGGGATGGAATTAGATACCAGGAACTTGAAATGAATCTTCCCGAGTCAACTTTGCCAATCACTGCAGGAGGAAAGCCTGAAGCAGAGAATATGGATGGATGGGATGAGGTATGGGATGATAGCTGGGAAGATGCAGAAGCAGCAAGATCATCTTCGAGGCCTATGGAAAGCCTGTCATCAAAGGGCCTTGCTGCTAGGAAGTCCAATAAAGATGGTTGGGACAATTCATGGGATGACTAATCACAGAATTTGATTTCTTTGAATCTAGTTAGGAGGCTGAAGTTCATTCTAGTTGAATATCATCTCAACAGGCAGCCTTTTTTTTCATTTGTGGTTATCTCACACATACAATAGATGGTTCTTAAATGGTTTCATCCATAAACATGATTTGGTATTTGAATGACTTCTTGTTGCATGCATGCAATGTTGTGTATGCATGCATCTGTACACATTTTTTTATCACCGAGTTCAGAGGAGGTTGTTTGAAGGGTTTTGACAATATGAAAATTATGATGAGTAAAACTTAGATTTGTTTCACATTCATGGAAGATAATTTTATGAGCTGATGAGGCTAATGCGACATGTCTTAATCTTCAATATCATGAAGCAGGTGTTCGAGTTCGTTTCTAGGTGACTGTTAAATCATTTTTTAGTTGAGGCAAGTTTGGACAAGTCTGTCCTTAAGTCATTTGTACTACCGTTAATAATTGTAATTGCTATGAACTATTGGATTGATTATTTACTCTTATACAATTTCAATGCATTTGGCATTTTTCTGGGCCTCCTTGGATTATATCTATCATAAGAGGGTCACTTTCAATTCTGGCATTTGGCAATTAGTCCTCAGTTGTCGGCTGTGCTGCTAGTGTACTGTATCCCAACATCCGAGGTAGGAGTAGGACTGTTAGCATGGGATGGCCTATGGGATGTTTATGACCAGCCTCATCTTTTTTGGTAATATTTGCATTAAGGCTCATCTTGTTGCAGTGTGCAATTTAATTTGGTAACCTACCTTGTTGATAATGCAAAAAAATTCTATTAATGAATGAAAGAACAGAAGACCTCTTAATCCTCGAAGACATAAGATGACTTAAACCAAGAACAAATTTGTTTGTGAATGAGTTTACAGTTTTCCAACACAATAAAAAATTAATTAAAAATTTGATTTCGATAAATCTGTTGTTTTAGCTGAATTTTGTTCTCCAGCAAATGAAATTTGAATGTCATATATATAGAATATTGAATATTCCAGAATCATGCAAGTGGTAAATGTTTACTTGGTGCTAAATTTTAAGGACTGGGTTTTCAATAGGTGGTCAAGAGATAGCTTCTGGTAACGTGTGATCCAAAACGTTGATGCTAAAAACACTTGCACAATAAAATCCAGAAGCAAATAATTGATTTAAATGGATTGTGGAAATCTGATAATGTTGATTCTGGTAACCTATCAAAAAAAAAGATATCTTCTGGTAGGGTAAATATACAGTGAGGACTGCTGTATGATCAGGGTTTCTGAGTTTGCTGAAAAATTTGGACGTTTTTGCAAACTGGCCTGGTTTAGAATATATTTAGTAAATGCCCTTTCAATATAGTTTTTGATTCATCACCATTGTACCAAGCATAACACATTGGACTTTATTGGTAGTTGCCAAATTTAGTCTACTACTAGCAATTTTTTTGCTAAAAATACTTATGGTTAGGGTTTTTAGGCCTGTAGATAATTTTAGTGAAAAATGTCACTCATATTGTAACACTCGATACGACAGCATATGAAAGTGTAGAGTCAATGAGAAGTGCTAACCTCCATTTGTATTGAAATTGCATCACCATAGAGCTTTCATATCTCTTCCTGCCAAATTGTTCACAATCACTAACAATTATCAAACAGCCCGACCTTTCAACATGCAAAGCCACATGTATTTCCAGTCCTCATCATTAGACTGCAAAAGCCTTCTTATTTACTCATTCTTGCTTCTTGTGAATGATATACTATGATTGATGTAATGCAAACTTCATATTCATTTTGTAAGTGCAGAAGCAGAAATCAATAATGTTCTGTCATTCAGTCACAAAATAAACTGCAAATGTCTTTTAGTGTTAGAATCTTTCCATTTCAGTTTATCTTTTAAGATAGGTTTGCATAGGTGGAATTCTTGAGACTAGTAGTTCTTAGTTGTATGCCTTCATCCTAGATAGCAGTTGCTATTTTAGTTGGCCTCCTTTGTATATAAATTGATTCTTCTATTGTAAGTTGATCATCATGGAGATTAATGGAATGTCTTTAGCCCAATTTTGAGCATTTGTAAGTTGATCATGGAGATTAATGGAATATGTTCTCTTTTCTTGGAATTTTGAGCATTTGTTAAACATAGTTTTGCCAGTAATGTCATTCTTTCAGTTGATCCCCAGAGACGACATTGAATCACAGCCTAACTGGTTCAGGAGCGATGTCTGATATAATTGTTTAGTTTAGACTAAAAGCTTATTTGCTTTGAAGAATAATTTTTTGGCATGCTTTGTGTTTACATTTTCTCATTGTTATTGGCATGCCTTGTTTTCTTTCCTGTTTTGATTTTTTTAGTTTTTTTTTTTAAATCAAGGGGAATTTTGGGGCATTGTAATAAATGAACTGGGGCTTATTTAATAAGCAAACTTATGACAAAAATTGCTATTTGATTGCCGAGCTCTGTACTGTTCTTCCAACCAGCAACTGGTAGGGGCTAGTGGCTCTGAATATTTTGGCATCATTCCAATCGGAGGGTATCACAACTGTTGTCCACTTTGGAGCACATCTCAGCAAAACAAAATCTTCATGTATTTAGACAATCAACTTTTATATCCAGAGGTCGGGTAACTGTATAGTCAACCCAATCCAGTTGAACTGTGCATACTATGTACCAACTATAACTTTTAGCATTTGAAAGTATCTGTTCTTAATCTTGTTGCAGTATTGATTCATCTGCAGTTTTCCATCAAGAGTTGCAGCTTACGCTTTTTGAGTTTGAAATGATTGGTTAGGAGTTTTGTTCCGAATGGGTTTTCTCCTTTCCCATTTGTTCGAAAATGAATGCCTAATCAGGGCTTGTTGCCATGATCCATCTTTCTTTTTTAGCTCGCGTGCGTAGCCTCCTTAAGTTGCACTTGGGGGTGGTTGGTATAATAAGTATACTTTGAATATGTTTATCACAAGTGCAATATTGCACATAAGAGCTTGAGTTAATTAGGGAGTCATAATTGTTCTCTTAATTTTTAGATATATTTTCACTTTTCAGATTTTTTCATAGATTATTGGATATTTTCTCTCATGAATTTCTCTTCTAAGAAATTCTTTTTTTTGACATTCTTTCCTAAATTATAGGAGATTTTGTCTCGTGGATATCTCCTCTATGGGATATTTCAATTTCTAGGGGATAAACTTGCTTAGGTGGACTCTCCTTTATGGAAACGTCTATGCAGCAGACTAAAACGTATTTCTTACCAAGGGGGACACTTAGTTTTTTTTTCAACTTCCTTATTATGTTTTAAGTTTTAGTCTGCTATTTAGCCAATACCCTCCTTTATCACTTGTGCATGGATTTGCTTGCCACTATTCTGGTTGATAGTTGCTATCCTTTGCGCTGTATACGTGTGTAATCTTCTTAAGTTGATTAATTCAATCTTTAGATTATTGGAGAGTTATTTCGTCATTGCATACTTTCTGTAATTCTAACTTTTCAGGGCATGTGATTGTTGAACTTTTGTGGCCCAACAGGTGCCACAATTTTATTAGTAAGATCCAAGTTCTGAGAATTCTCACTCCCTTTCCTTTCATTCATACACAAGCCAGAGCAAGGATCTTATACATTATTTTCAGCTATATAAAACTGAGAGCGGTACACTTCTAATCTTATTTTTCTCTTTTACGGATTGATTTTTCCTTGCTGTAATTTACATGTTTTTGTTAATGGGGAAGCGTATAAACTAAAAACTGACGGTTCAACACTCTGTTATGATAAATTTATTCTGTTTTCACAAAAGGTGGCTGCCTGGTGTAGTGGAAGCTCAGCCCATATTGTTTTATGCAGTAGCTATAGGTCTTGGCATTACATAAATAGTCTATTTATCATATTTCAAAAAGGAACTAGATATTCATACAAAACTTGCACAATACTAAGCTGATAGCATCTCTAGGTTTAGTTTATATTTCTTGCCGTTTTTAGAATTTGTAATGCTAAAAATTTGGGTAAGGTAGCAAAGGAACTCAAAGAGATTCAACAATATTTTACTGTTCATATCACACCGATGGCCCCCATTGTGGTGGAGAAATCTTGCACATCATATGTAATATGCTTGATTAGGGATACTGTATATTTCTAATTGATTTATGCAATGTCCCTTAGACTGTTCAACAAACGAGAGATGGTTGACGTGGTACTCGAGTTCCCGTAGGTCAATAGTATGGACAAGGGACTAATTCAAAGGCTTGTGAAAGTTATGCAGGACCTTTGCGAGTCATTTTGAGCAATTTGGGACAGTTTCCTAGATTTTAGGAGGTTATGCAGGAGCTTTGTGAGTCATTTTGAGCAGTTTGGTACAGTTTCCTAGATTCTAGGAGGGATTCTTTTTGTTTTAGGGATTTATTGGGAGTTGACCGAAACGTATTGGGGTCCTCTAGGATCATTTTGGAGACTTTGGTTGCAATTTCTATTTTTTAGGGAGGATCCCTAATTTTTAGGGGAGACTGTCAGTTGACCCGCAACATTCAGGTATCTTCTATGGACAGGTGCCTTCAATTGGATTTTAGTTTAGTAGCTAGATCGGATTCTAGCTCTCATTATTTTAATTAGGAAATTAAAATAATGAATACAATTATTAAGGACAATTAAATAATGGATTAATTGATTAATTATTTATTTTAGAGAAATAAATAAATAACTTATTATTTAATTAGGAGAATTAAATAATATATTGAATTCGGGAGATTATGTATGTAATCTAGAAATTATATATATATTGGGAAGTTAAATATTATTTATGAATTGATTATTTATTTAATTAGGAAAATTAAATAAATCATTGTGAGTTAAATTATTAAGTTATTTTAACTTAATATATCGGGCTATTGTATTTATAAATACAATAAAATAAATCAAAAACTAAAGGGCTGGGCCCTCTATATTTAATTGTCTCTAATTTTGGCGCCAAAGAATAAACTCCAAGGTCGGCCTTGGACGCTGACCCCACACTTGTTTTGTTTTTCCCTCATATATATATGAGGTATTTCGGTTGTAAGTAAGACACATACACACACGAATATATGCGACATTTGCCTGCTCTCCAATCGACGAAGTCTCTTTGCCATATATTTACATAATTTCCTCCAGTTGCTCCAATCAGTGAAGGACTGCGAATTCATGGAATGACTGCAAACAACAATCATAGGACTACAGATTTGTGCCCAGGCATGTGCGAATTGACTTGCTCCAATCTACACAAAAATCAGAGAATTAACAACAAGCTCATGGCGATCTGATCCAACAACAAATTAATGAAGGAGTTGTTTATCTGACTATAGACTTTTGGGCATCCATTCAAGATTGAGATATGATTGAAGATTCAAATCAGGGCCATTACTTGAATTAGTCCTTCACAGTGGATTTGCTTCGTGGATCGGTGATCCTCAGCAAATCTTCGACAATGTCATTGTAAGTCAATTGGAGAAAAGTAATAATAATAATTGGATTTGAATGCTGGGTTTTTCCTCCTAGAGGTTTCCCAGGGTAAATCGTGTTATGTCCTTTATTTTGATTTGCTTAAATTCTCTGTTCTGATTTAATTTTAGATCTGTTTACTTAAAATTAACATGGTATCAGAGCCAAGTTCTTGCTAACTATATCAGATCTAACTTGTATTCTTTAGATTTGTTGTCCTTGTGTGTTTCTTCCTTGTGTCAAAATGGCGACGGGATTAAAGGTGGAAGATAGACTTGAAGGTGCCCTCAACTTCAACTCTTGGAAAGTGCAAATTTTGATTGCACTTGAAGAACATGACTTGCTGGAATTTGTTCAAAATGAAAATTTTGAAACACCTACTGATCTAGAGGAGCTTCATCAATTCAAGAAGAAAGCTATCAAGGCCAAGATCTTAATAGATTCTGTCAGAGATCATATTATTCCTGCCATCTCCAGGATGTCTACAGCCAAAGATATGTTCAAACAATTTGAAGGTATCTTCGAAGTAAACAACATAAGTCGGTCACTTACCTTGAGAAGAGATTTACTTCAAATCAAAATGAAAATGGATGAGCCAGTCATGGAGTTCTTCATGAGGATTTCATAATTAAGAGATAAAATAAGTGCTATTGATAGTGAAGTTGTAGACAAGGATCTCATCATGCTT
Source organism: Thuja plicata (assembly GCA_018584345.1). Taxonomy (NCBI): domain Eukaryota; kingdom Viridiplantae; phylum Streptophyta; class Pinopsida; order Cupressales; family Cupressaceae; genus Thuja; species Thuja plicata. The sequence goes on from MU224249.1 coordinate 1,161,963, forward strand.
GCACTCAATGGTCTCCCTCCCTCATGGGAACCCTTCATTCAAGGTTTAAGCGGTAGAGGTAACTTTCCCTCATTTGATCTCCTTCGTGCTGACTACATTCAAGAGGAATCTAGGCTCAAAACAAGAGGAATCAAGGCTACCCGTAATGAAGAAAACTTAGTTCTTGCTACCAAATCAGTCAAAGGTGATCATTGGAAGAAGTACAACTTCAAGAGGAACAACGATTTCAGATCCAATGATGCTAACAACTCAAGGAAGAAGCCAAGAGATCTCTCTCATATCTGATGCTTCAAATGTGACAAATTTGGTCACTATGCCAAGGATTGTCAGGTTCAACTCATTCAACAAAAGGCTAACCCAAGTGAAGTTGTCAACCTTGAAGATAAGGAAGACTTTCTCTTTTAGTATTCCTTTTGTGTTAGATAGTTTAGAATCAATGTTGTTTGAGATCTAACTATTTTAAAACTTTAACATTAGGGAAAGGATATGTGTTGTAGTTTTCTTATTTGTGCAGGAGCGAGGATCAAGAGGGAGTCACACACTTTCTCATCATTTGGGTTTGGTATATTCAGATTTATGAGGTAATGAGTATTTGGCTTGAAATTCTCTTGGATAAAGTAATCTTGAATCAATTTTGAATTTTGTTCATCATTTTTGAACTAACTTGAAGGGATGAGTGTATGTTTTTCCTAACCCTGAGTACAGGAAATTGATTGGATCATTAGTTGCATTGTGTGCTGCTGAAGCAGGGTATATTGCTTCTTGTAGAAAAGTTATTTGATTTGTTAAATGGTTACAGGTCCCAGGTTAAAATCTGGTTGGAAAAGGCTTGTATTTCAATTTCTGCATAATCATATCTGGGTGATCACATTTGAAAGCCTTCCTTTGGTTATTGTCATACCTCGACTCTGTAAGCTTGGGTGATTGAAGCATAGATCCGAATCTGATTTCTCATCTTCATTCTAGCTAAGGATATTTTGTCTAAGAATTAATTAGAATATGTCTTCATAGACATGATATGATCTTTATAATTCCTTAATAAGTTTTAGTACATATGTACTTGATGTATTTGACCTATTTAGTATTCTAAAGGGTTCTATGTATTCTTGTGATGAATGCTTGCTATGCTTGATTGCCTTTATTATCTTGAATGACTCTAACCTGTCATGAAGATGTGTGTAGTCATGGTTATATGTTGGACTACCATTGTAGGTTTGAATCTCCTAGAAATACGAAATCTCTCATGGAAGTGAGGATCTAATGATTGACTTATTGATCTTCGATGAAGATAAGCACTCTTTACATTCGCTCATAGAATTATGCATTGATGTTTCTCCTCGATATGGTTTTTGATTCTATGCATCATTATTAATCTCCCTGAAACGCGTCTTTGATCAGGATGTATTGAGAGTGATGCAACTTCGAATCCTGAGGGAGAATTCCTGATGCACTCTAAAGGAATCTCTGGCTGAGGTTGCTTTGAGGATAACTCTGAAGTATGACTCAATCGGGGATCCATCATAACTTCCTGTGGCTTCTTATGTTCTTCCTCTTTTGCCACCAGGGTAGTACTTTAAGCCCCATTGGGAATATTGTAAATAGAATGGGTTACATTCCACGTGGCTCATAGGACACTTGATTGCTTCCATGATAGAGGAAGCCAATTTATAGGACTTGGTTTATTAGTCCAAAGGGAGTGAACCTTGGACTCTTATCTTGTAATAGATATCATGTGGATATCTCATGATGTAATTATGTGTTTCTCATCGCCATGACAATGAGATCATGGATGTAGTCATGATAGATTCTCTATCTTGGCTGAGAGGGAGTCTCAGCCTCTTTGATGTACTTGATTTGATTACCCACCTCTTGCGGGCAATGCAAGGTGGATGTTGCATCTTGGATCTTCTTTGAAAGAAGATATGTTTGTCCACCCTCTGTGGGCAATGTAAGGTGGTGTTGTAATTAAATTCCACCTTCTGCAGGCAATGTAAGGTGACATTGTAATATTTTGAAATCCACCCTCTGCGGGCAATGTATGGTGGCAAAAGTTTTGATCATTCTCTGCGGGCAATGCAAGGTGATCCTCTTGAGGCTTGTCCTCTCCCACCCTCTGCGAGTAGGTATGGTGGGTATATTTGACCATCCTTTGCGAGTAGGCATGGTGGTTCCACCCTCTGCGAGTAGGTATGGTGGATATACTTTGACCATCCTCTGCAAGTAGGCATGATGGGAATGGTTGATTTGTTTTTGCAGGTATGCATCCATCCTCTGTGAGTAGGCATGATGGAAAGTAATGGTAAGGGCTAGAATCCTCCTTGCTAAGATGGAGTGTTAATGTTTAGTAGCTAGATTGGATACTAGCTCTCATTATTTTAATTAGGACAATTAAAATGATGAATTATTAAGGACAATTAAATAATGTATTAATGAATTAATTATTTATTTTGGAGAAATAAATAAATAAATTATTATTTAATTAGGAGAATTAAATTATTATTTTATTAATGGTAAATAAGACTTCATATTAGTTCGAACCCTAGAGGGGAATTTAAATAAAACAAAAGATAATAAAGTTCTTTAAAATAAATAAAAAAAGAAACCCTAGAAGTTCGGGCTTGAGGAAGAGGGGAAAAATATAAAAAGGCTTGTGGTAGCCATTTTATTCATTCCAAATTATTTTTAATCAGCTATTGTAGTTTGAGTTCTGGACAAACTTTGAGCAGTATTCAGGCTACCAAGAACGACTACTCTTGGGGGTTGAAGAAACTGGACGAAACCCCAGCCTTCCATGTATTAATTTTCATCACAATTTACAGATCGAATCATTTGACAGTGAATTTGGGAGGAGGATTTTGTTTTTAGATTTGTTAAAAGTGCATATCAAACTATTAGACTTGCAGCTTTGAGAAGTGAAAACAGATAGATGTTATTTTCTTATTCCCAGCCTAGCTGTACACCTCTAGGAAAAAAGGCTGATGTCATATTTGGTGGAGAATAATATTATAACAAACTGGTTTGAGTAGATTGCCTACAACAACAACAAATCAGTGTCTGGTTCACTATTTTTTATCACTTTCTAAGCATTTGGAAGCAACCATATAGCTCTAGGCAAAATTCCAAGCCTTCTAGAGTTGATGTTAGGGTTTGGAGATAATCTCAAGGTAGATCATAATTAAAGTAGTGATCAGACTTCTTAAAAATTGATTAACATATACATATCAGAGGTGGAGATATTGTTTGTATACATTTTATTTGTTGGTCTAGCCTTCTATAGGCCATCCAACCCCGATACAATTATGCTATTGACTTATTTGCTTAAATAAAACTTTGAAATTCATATTTCATTAGAGTTTGTTTTTGTTGTTAGGTTATTTCAAGTATTTCTTTCATTCTTTTTAGCATTGCATTAGTAATATAAAAAATACAAAAAAATTAGAAAAAGAGAAAAAACACAAAAAGTCCATATATTGCAAAAGACTAAAAAAATTAAACTATTTTACTGAATCGCTGGCCAAAGACAAGAAAACAAACACAAAATCAGATTTTTTCCTTAGAAACCTAGTTGGGGATCTTTCCGTGGCATCAGAGCATAATCCTAGAGCTTGAGGGTTTGAGTTCACTTCTATGCATCTGGGCAAATTTGAGGCATACAAGTATTACATCCACAAGAGAGCATAGGGGCATGTAGATCCTAATATGGAAACTCCAGCAGGTATGGGTGGCTTACATGATGGTAGTAGGAGTTTCTAATAGAGGGGGAGGCATAGCCAACAAGAGGATCCTAACCGAGAGTTGTTTAGAACTCTGATGAATACACATCCACTTATTGTACAGGTTCTAGATAAGTTGCATGATACTCTTGGTCAGTTCAATTTGGGTCGACATAGAGATAGGCTCGAGAAATGAAACATAGTGGGTATAAGGTTTATTTCAATCACAAAAAACCATGGGAGTAGCAAAGTTCCTTCATAGGATGACAATGCATTTGGCTCTCTCAGACGATACAACACTCACACACGTACACCAGATAGACTCTTACAGCCACACTTCCCTTCTAGAGAGGAGCATATACTAGTAGACCCATTGGAGGGTGTTGAGTTTTAGGACATAGTTATGAAGGCTACTAATGAGTGATGATCCCTTCCATGACATGTTAGAGATGCTTTGCCAATACTCTAGTATTGTGCACAATGAAGGGACAATTTGTGCGCTAGAGGAGATAGACAACCCATACAATAGAAGATTGGAGACCTTAAGCGAGCCACCAACAAGCTTACCTTATCTCCTTTTGATGGTAGCAGGAAGATTAGTGCACAAGCTTGGGAGCACAAACTTGATATATACCTCTCACTTAAGCCTATGCCTGAGGAGGAGGCCATCTAGTTTTCTATATTACCGTTAGAGGGTGTGGCTTATGATTGGTGGCACTATGGTTTAGTCACCCAAAACCATGGGCTTATACATTCTTACAGGGAGTTCACAGAGCGACTTATTGTTTGACTGTAAGGATGTGGAGCTATATTATAGAGACCTAGCATTGATGAGACAAACTGGACATGTTGAGACTTACATTAATGAGTTTCAACGCATTGTTGTCATGCTACCAAAGATGCCTCCTAGACGTGTGGTGATGCTATTTATTGAAGGGTTATGTTAGCATACAATTTTCCCCTTTTCTCTAAATTAATCTCAGACTCTTTTAAAGAACGAGAAGAAGAGAAAAAAACTTAACACTAACAAATGAGTTGCTAAAAGCAAACTCTCTGCAAATTACAAGGTGCAGCTACCTTCTAAAAAGATTTTCAATATGATCTCATTGAACATAGAAAAGTAACATCATGTGTGCTTTTCACCAGAAAACACTTAAGGAAAACACTCAGTCCATCAACATGAAAAGAATGTGCAGATTTTAGAGAAAAACATCTACTTCTATCCCAATCTCAAACTTTAAATTTCTCGAGTCTAAACTTCAGTAACAATTCTCTCTGTCACTTCTAAGCGTAGAATCCATCCATATCACAGTTAAGCTTTATTCAACACAACTTATCTCCACAAGAAAATAAATTAGATAAGATAAACAGTAGTATTTATCATTTTAAAAGCTTAAACATATACGTAACACCATAGGATATTTCATATATTCTGCAATATCAGTCTTCAGAAAACTTGAAGTTAAGTTTTTAGAAAATAGTTTCTCTCAAACTCAGAGAGCCGAACCCTTAAGCAGTTAAAAGTTTTTCAATAAATAGCCACGTAGGGCTTCAACAACTAACTTAGTAAAATTGTCTTTCTTGAAAGTAAATATTTCTAGATCCAATAACTATCCTAAGCATTAAGCAAAAAAAATTGGACTGGGAGCAAAAAATGCCTTTAAGAAGTTGCCAAGTGTTCCAGACGGTTAAGGAGTTGAGGTCGCTACAAGTCGCGCTGCATTCCAATCTTCAAATGCGGCTATAAACGCGGATATTACCGGTTGGTGTGGCAAACCAATAAAATCGATCCTCTGTTTCCAGACTTCTTTCTCCTTTTTGATCTCAGCTACCTTTTCTTTGTGCATAACCAAATGACCTTGGTGAAGGATCATCATTGATTCTATCCGTGCAACTTTTGTGAAGTGATCGTCTGTAGGTGCCTTCATCCTTTTGAGCTCGTCAAACCAGGTGTTTACATCCTTGATTACCGTTCAATCGGTTTATCTGACTCCTCTTGAGCTTCCTGGCACCGCTCATCAATCCATTTTATATCATTAGAGATGATTTCTTTGGTTGTTCTTAGCCCCTTCATGAGATCCTTTACCTCAGAAATTCCCATGGCCACAGCTTCATTTCTCCATTCTATACATTCATTTATAACATAAAGAACTTTGTCATCCAGTCCTGGCACCGACCTCTCCATGAGGAACTTCTTCAAACCATACTCTTCAACTTCTTCAATCCAATGGAGTTCTCTGGTCCAAGTAGTCTTATCTAGCTCCCATTCTTCAATGCTGTCTTCTGATTTCTTTACCAGGTGATCTCCTTCACTATGGGTTTGATCTAGATGACTTAGCTACTTGACAACCTCTGATTTTACGCGCTCTACCCAATCATCAAATGCTTTGCTCACCGCCTTGCTTCTTTGAACTTAGTCAAGAAATCGTTGATTATCAGGGGATTTCACATCAATGGAGGCCGACATTTCACTCAGAGGAAAGGGTTCAGGATGTTGGATGGCATTGATGTATTGGGCCATACTCTTCATAGCCTCTTTCATTTCCTGTTTGTCCTTGGCATCTTTCCAGACTCTACTAGCAATTTTCTTATTTGACACCTCAAAAAATCTCATATCGGCGGCTCTGGTGTGTCTCCCTAAATCCACCTTGGATATTTGAAAATCTTGGATTGAAGCCTCTCCTTTAGCTTTGTCATTTTTAGGCTTTGCAATCTCTGCCATCCAGTGACTGCTGCTTTCATCAAAATCGATTCTAGATTCCATCTTCATTTTCTTAACCTTAGGAGATTTTCCCAAATACCTACTTACTACATCATCAATGGGTACTGATAAAGGAACCACATTTCTTTTCTTGGCTACCGGGGTCTCCAGCCATGGTGGGGCAGCAGAGGATTTCTTTTGAGTGTCATAGTTACTCAAAAGAGCTAGCGAGTCTTTCGGAGTATCCTCTGTTTCCTCCTGTATCTGCTGATCATCCGCCATCTCAGGTACCCCATGGTCTTCAACTAGAACTGCTTTTGGATCAGGGTTTGATGAGTCTAAATCCACGATGACGCTGGGAGTAGATTTCTGCCTCTGAGCCCTTTCTTTTACCCTTAGACTTGATTTGGTCAATCAGACTTCGGGTTCAACTTGGTCTTGAACTTGAAATTGAACTTGAACTTGAACTTGTGAAGAAATTTGTTCAAGTTCAGGTTCGACTTCAAGTTTATCTTTTCCTGCACAAGATTGATCAACACTTAAGTTGGTTAAAATAGAAGTTTTCTTCTTCGTTGAACTCTTCTTTTTTGGTTTTTACTTGTTTCGTGGCTAACTGCAAAGGAGTAACATAAACTCTTTTCTTCAACAACCATGCTTTTGTTCTTTCAATCACGCTTTTCATTCTTTTATGCAAATCATCTTCTTCCGGCACCATCCAATCTAACTTAGGAATAGGGAGGGACTCGACCTTCTCTGAGTATTGAGAGTCTAAGACATCAATCTCACTATCTTCCCCTACCCCATCTATATCCAAATCCAGCTTGAAGGTGATGATTTGTTTCAAAGTTAACCAGGACCACAATTTTTTCCTTACCTCCAGTTCATCAGAACAGTTGGCCCAAAAATCCTCTAACTCAGGGATGTGCATGAATGTCTCTGGGACATTGAGATTTTCTCCTGCAAATCCTCTATAGTCAAAATTGACCTTGGGAGTATAAGTCTGTAAACAGAGGGCATCCAACTCTTCTTTTATAGTCATAGCATCTTGGAAACTTTTGCACCTGTAGTACCCTAATTCAATAGGGAAAAGAACACCTGAAGTCTTCTTTGGGGTCCTAGCCTTTTGTTCAACCAGAACAAGCTGCCTGCATAGCTCCATTAAGACTACATCATCTAAACAAAATCTAGGAAGCCGCAGGGGTTCCTCATCAAATGCTCCAACCCTAAGATAGGTAAACCTTGGAAACTGTATGAAATGACAACCATAAACATTGATCACTTGTTTAGCTTCTTCAGAAAGCCTGCAATTTTCTTTCCCTCGCAACTCAAAAACTAACTTTCCTGAAAATCTTTCATTTACTGTTTTGAACACACTGGAGAACTTCTCCTTCTGTAAGCATGTGAAGTAATCATATATCCTCATATCACTTGTCCACAATTCATGAGGTAATCCTTCCCAAGCTCGGCAACATGCTAAGACATAAACAAGGTAGGAAGACATAAAATGTTGTCAAATTAGTCACGTTTAAGAGTTCTCTATGGAGATTTTCTGCTATTAGGTCAGCCCAATCAATAAACTTATCTCCTTCTATAATCTTCTGGATGAAACAATACATCCAATTTTCCCAATGAAATGCATGGGGATTCCCTTTCACCCTATTTAGAATCAGCACCATATCGGCTATGTCCTTTCAGAGGTGCTCAATTGTCAGAGGCTTTGGCAACCTGGATCCTCCTTTCTCTAGTTTTGCAAGCCATAGCTGGGCTATCGAGGAGCTATACTTTTTCTTATCTTCCTCGTACATATGATCTGCTTCCGCATAAGTCCATGGTTCATACAGCTCCTTATCTGGAATTTGTAGGGCCGCCATTAATGTCTCTCGACTGATTTTGACCAAGATTTCTCCTGACGCATCCTTAATACATCTATTCTTAGCGTCATATTTGTTAGCGCACTCCAACACCAATTCAGGGAAAATTAGAGCCGGAGGAAATGCAACAGCTTCTAAAAGTCCTCTTCCTACTAGCTTCCTAGAAAAAGAACCCTCGGAAGCATTTCAGACTCTATCACAAAGCTCCCCTAGGTTTACATTCAACAAGAAGGTATCCCCTATGTTTGGAGGAGAAACTAACAGGTGGGTTCTACTCTCCTCTTTCAGAAATTTTGGATGGAACAACGACATCTTACCAATATGAAGAGAAAAGACTTACAGCACAGAAAGAGCCTCTGAAAACTAAAAACTGCAAAGGGGAAAGATAACTCACCGATTTCTTGCGCACCAGTTTTCTGTAAATTTCTCACCAGCAATTCCGTCGCTCCTTCTCCTTCTCCAGATAAAATAACTAACAGAAAAGCCTTAATCAGTCCTCATTTATTCACAAATGTCTTGTAGGATCCTTAATAAATCTTCAAAGCATGTCTATAATAAATGTTTTAATGGAAGAAAGATTGATTTGACATGTCCATCCACTCTTAATTAATCCACCAGGTATTTCGGCATGAATATCTCAATTCCCAAGGAAAATCTCTGATAGCCATATCTGTATATTAATGACTCCCTCTACGTCACACCATCAACTGTCATTTCCAATTCTCACATGCACGAGCCATCTAGTTGAATGGGACAATCTCTGTACGACAGCTTCCAAAACTTAATAAACACTCGGAGCGCTACAAAACAAAAACCTTCTTTTGGAAGAGAAGACAATCCCCTCGAATTCTCCGTGTATAAGCTATCATTACAAATGTGAACTTGAACTTGAACTTGAACTAACTTAAGGTTCAGGACTAGGTTCAAGTTTGGGTTCATCTTTGAGACCGACAGACCTTTTGAGAGATAGACAAACATGGGCGTTACAAGACTCAGAAGCGGTAACAGGTTGAAATTGAACTTAAACCAACTTAACAAAGTTCAAGTTCAACTTCAACTTAACGAATTTTACAGATTAAGACTAAAAACGGGAGCTGAGAAAAATGAAGGTAACAACTGGTTCTGACTGGGGACCGGGACTTCTCAGGACCGAGGAATGAATCTAGAAACTCAATTGACAAGACAATTTAAACCTAATTAAACCGGGCCGACTTATCACAATAAAAACTTCTACTCCTACAGATACAAGCCAAAACTTTATATACAAGCAAGGAAAAGAAAAGACTTACAACTGGTAAAGCTTGAGATCCTTCCCATTATAGGACAGGGGTAGTTCATCTCCATAAATATATTTCAGCTTGAATGCATTCGGACCTAGAGCTTGAGAGATCTCGAACGGTCCCTTGCAGAGAGACTTGAACTTGCCATGTCCTCCTCTTGGCTCTCGACGCTTAGCCCAGAGAAGGATCTTATCACCCACCATAAATTTTCTTGGCCTAGCACGACAGTCAAAAATCTCTTTCACCTTCAACTGATGGTTGGTGATGTGATCTACTAACTCTACCCTCTCTTCTTCTATTTTTGATAGATATAAAATCCTCTTCTCCAATGAATTTTGGAAGACTTCATTCTCAACGTACCTTTGTAACTTGGCAGAGGCTAGTTCTAATGGAAGAAACAAATGTGCTTCAGCTCTGAAGACTAATTCAAATGGCATCCTACCAATAGCCCTCTTTGGAGAGGTTCTATCCGCCCACAATGCCTCGTATAACTTCTTGTGCCAGTCTTTTCCCTTTTCATTTACCAGTTTCTTCATGATGTTAATCAAGTTCTTGTTTGTAGATTTTGCCTGGTCATTTCCTCGTGGAAAATAATCTGAAGAGTGAGATAAATTTATACCATGATCATAGAAGAAGAGTTGAATCTCTTGAGAGGAGAAATTCTGAGCAATATCAGCCACTATCTTCAGGGGAACTCCAAATCTAGTGACAATGTTTTCTTTTAAGAATCTACAGACTATCTCATAAGTGGCTACTTTGACTGGTATCGCCTCCACCCACTTGGTAAAGTAATCAGTCGCTGTCAAGATATGTGTGTGTCTACCACTAGAAGTTGGGTTGATTGGACCAATAAAATCTAACCCCCACTGTTGGAAGGGCTCTTCGATAATCACAGGTCTTAGCGGTAAAGCAGCCAACTGAGGTTTTCCTGAGAAAATTTTACACTTCTCACAATTTTCCACCCACCTGTATGCATCTTTGAACATTCTGGGCCAATAGTAGCAATTTCTCAGGATCTTAAAGGCTTTCATAGAGGAAGAATAGTGCCCCCAGCATGCTTCATTGTGAAACGATTGCAATAACTTTTGCTGTTGTTCCTTGTCAACACATCGCAAAAACATCCCATCCAATCCCCTTTTATACAGAACATTATCTACTATGACATACTTTGCTGCCTTCAACCTCATATTTCTTCTCTCTTTAGCTGATAGGTGTTCTGGAGGCTCTCCGTAGGTCAGAAAGAAAGCTACGTCTGAAAACCATGAGTCATTTGTTGCTACGAACAGGCAATTGGGTAAACTTTTTTCTTCTTGATTCTCAGCCATCAGTTTACACATGTCCTGTCCTCTCATCAGCTTTGTAGGCTTAATCTCCAAATCAAACTCCTGCACCTTTGCAACCCAGCTAGCCCTATTAGTCATTGCAACTTCTTGCTGAGTAAGGATGGTCTTGACAATAGAATTCGGAACAAAGACTGCAGAATGTGAATGAAGTATGTAGTATCAGAATTGTTTAACTTCCTTCACTACTGCGAATGCCTATTTTTCTATTTGTGAATAACGTAACTCATGTTTCTTGAGTGGTACACTCATGAAGGAGATAGGCACTTCTTCACCATTGTCATTTTTTTGTAATAGCACCCCAGACATTGTGTGTTCTGATGCATAGCAGTAGATGATAAAATATTTTTTGAAATCTGGGTGTATCAATGTCAGAGCATTGGCTATGGCTTCCTTAATCTTACCAAATGATTTGACAGCTGGTTCATCCCACTTGAAATTCTACTTCTCACTTAACAGGTCTACCATCGGTTTTGACGTCTCAGTGAAATCAGGTACAAACTTCCTCAAGAAGTTAACTTGACCAAAAAAAGGTCTAATCCCTTTCTGATTAACAGGTAGACACAGCTGTTGGATAGCTTTGACTCTTTCTGGATCGATTTTAATGCCCTCCTGTGAAACTAAATGACCCAACAACTTACCCTCCGTCACACAGAAAATTGACTTCTTCAGATTAAGGGAAACACCGTGATCCCTACACCTTTGCAAAACTTCATTCAAGTCCTTTAGGTGCTTCTTATGCCTCCTAGAGAAAACTGTCATGTCATCCAAGTAAATGGTGATGGTCTTGTTTAACAAATGGCTGAAAGTGGAATTCATGGCCCTCTAAAATGTGGCTCCAACATTAATTAAGCCAAAAGGCATTCTCCTATAGGCGAATGTGCCCCACAGTGTGGTAAAGGCTGTTTTGTGCTGATCTTCCTCTGCAACACTGATTTGGTTATAGCCCGAAAAACCATCAAGTAATGAAAACATCTCTGAGCCAGCTACTGTTTGAAGAATCTGGTCCATCATAGGTAAGGAAAAATTATCTTTAAGGCTTGACTGATTGAGGTTCCTAAAATCCACACATATTCTAATTTCTCCATTCCGTTTCCACACAGGAACAATGTTGGCCACCCATGTGGAATGATGTATTGGAAAGATAATTCTTTCTTGAAGCATTTTGTCAATCTCTTTAAAAATGACATCCGACACCTTCAGATTGTATGTTCTCAATTTTTGACAGAACGGTGACGCACCAGGCTTCAAGGGAATATGGTGTGTAAACTGTCCCTGCCTGAAGTTCCTTAAATCATCATAGGTCAAAGAAAATACATCACCATATTATTTCAACAACTTAGTGAAACAAACTCTTTCATCTTCATCACAACACACCCCCAAGTTAACCATCCTGGGATTGAACTCATCACCAATATTGATTTTTTCATAATCACCTGAAGGAGTGGTGTTTGGTATGTCGGGTGAATTTAAATAACAATCTCTCCTATCAAACAACCTCTCTAACTCCACCAATCCTTTGGGTATGGAATTTCCTTTGAGTTGAATCACTTCCTCTGAAACACTGGATTTCTTCCCTGGACAGAATTCATGACACTCGGACTCCGACCCTTCATAATAATTGGTTGAAAACTTATCCAAACCCTGTAGAAATTCATTTATTTGAGCATCGTCTCTGAACACTTTCCAGGAACAAGCATTATCATGAACACTAGGCCTATGAATGACTTCAATGGTGTAACGATCTTTTGTAAAGTCTGGGTGTGGTATGAGCAAGGATGCTAACCCTGCAAGAGCATAAGCTCTTGAGTTATATTCCCTAGGAATTGCTTCGATTGCTTCGATTGAAAAGGCTTTGAACCACTTGAGTTCATCCCACACTCTATTTTTGTAGTACTTCAGTCTCTCATTCTTCACTGAAAACATGTTCTTGACCTGTTTGACAATAAGTTCCGCATCACCACGTGCCTTTAAAAGTTTAATCCCCTTCTTCTTGGCCTCTTCTAAACCTAACAGTAGAGCTTCATACTCCGCCGTATTTTTAGTGTTCTCGAGCACAAGTTTGAATGAAAAAGGGAATATGAGTCCAACAGGGGAAATGAGGACTACTCCAGCCCCCGAGCCTGTAGAAGAGCAACTGCCATCAAATTCAAGAGTCCAACGAACTTCTTCATCTCCAACCATTGGATTTGGGACATTATCCTCTAATAAGATAACATAATTAGCAAACTCAGATTCTTGGTACAAGATCTAGGATTTAGGGTCTTCTGAGGGAAACACCGTGTATTTGGATTTGGGTTCTGGAAGAAGAGTAACTTTCTTATTTCCTATAGAGACTATGGCCTGAGACCAATCCAACTTTATTTCGCCACCGAGATCCCTGCAAAAGGTTCTACTAAGAAGCATACCGCAGCTGGCTGGAATATCAGCTACTAGGATGGTTAATTTCAATCTCTTATCTGGGAAAGCTGCCAAAGCAACCTGGGCATCTTTGATTTGACCTAGGAGCGGGACTTGTTTGGCATCCATAGAATAGCAACACCCAAAGGTATCAGTTATGGGGAGATCCAATGCTTTGGCCACAGATGAAGGCATAATATTATCCGACGCCCCTAAATCAATGATACAGTTGTTTAGTTTGAAGCCATGAATGAATAGGGACACATAAAAAGGTTCAGGTTTCAAGCCAATAGGAATAGTAGGAACGAGCTTCTCGGCAGGCTTTTGCTTAACTGTCTCTTCCTTCTTTAGAGACTGTCCTTTAAAACATGCATTGTTTGTCTGTTGGACCCTAGGTTCGGCAGGAGAACCTTTGACGTAAGTAACCAATTTATCTAACTCCCGGGGATTCATTTTTAGATATTCTGCAGCGGAAATCTGCACTTTTGAAGTTTTACAAAAATCAACTATACTAAAAGGGGAATCAGATTCAAAACTTTTCATGACTTGTTCCTTTGAACTGCTTGCTTTCAGGATCTTTGGATGATCACTGGCTTGCCCTTCACTACCTTTAACTTCTACATTTGCCCAATTACTCATTTTTCCTCCACATTGGTTTCTAGTCAAAACTGAGCAAGAGGTATCCTCTAAAGTTACCAATATGTCTCCCCCCTTTTCAGAGTCTGATTCATATTCAAGGTAAAAGTTTCCAGAGTCGCTAGGCACTTCAGAGGATATGTCTTCAACATTCACCTTTGCTGTTGCTTCCTTCTCAGCTTCAAGCTGTGCGTGTCTTATGTTTTCAGGGTATGAAACTCCCTCATGCTCATCGGTAAGATGGAAAACACACATGTTGCTTTTATTCGGTGGTGGTTCAATTTGCAGTCTCTATTGAGTAGGAGGCAAATTGAATTTCTTTCCAAAGTTTGAGGATCCCTGAATTGGATATTTCCGTGGGATATCTTGATAGGGACTGGTAGTTTTAGGCAATTGTCGCTTGATGGTTATCAAGTCATTCATCAGTCTTTGAATCACAGGGTCTGACGACGAGGAAGTAGAAAGTTGAGAGCTGGATACTTGAACATATTTTTTCTATTTTCCACTTGTTATTGTATGCACCCTAAAATGGTCGCCTAGACTTTGGGCCCCATTTATCATTTTATCATTTATCAAATTTCTGAATCAATGCTTTGGAACATTTTCAATTCAAATCAATTTTCTTGATCAAATTGTAATTAATTCAATTATTCAATTATTTCAATATTTCCTAAGGTTTGATCATT
>MU224249.1:1208698-1220945 GCA_018584345.1 Thuja plicata
CTAATCCAAGCCTAAATTACCCCTTAAGCATTTGCACAATCATAATCCATAGATTAAGAATCCTAAGCCAATCCTCAAGTCAAACTCATGTCACTTCATCTTAACTCCCAACTCCCTCTCCACTTGTAAGGCTTAAATGCCCTTAACTCCCAACCACATTCTTACACCTTTGTCCCCCACTTGCAAATCTTGATCCTCACAAAGCATTTAATGCTAAATTTGACTTCTTTTCCAAACCCACGTGTCCCTTATGTGGCTCCTATGTGGATTCCACATAGGTGCCACCTCATCCAAGCCCTTCTCTTCCCTCCAAAAATCTATAAATAGAGCCCTTCTAAGCATTTAGATCATCCATTATTGTAGTGTTATCATGCTCATTTTATTTTCAAGCTCTTTCTCTTGCAATAGAATAGTTTCATTTTCATGTTAGTTGCATAGTAATTTCATGGTGTTGGTAGATTCATTATCCTTACTTGTTGAATTCATCTTTTAAGAAATTGGGCATAGTGTTATTGATACCAAGTATCACTCTTTGCATTCTTATGTATAGTGAGATAATTTTGATAACATTATTGTTCTTGCATTCTTAGGAGAAATCTCATGCTTATATCTAATATCATGTTCATTTTAGTATGGTTTCTCATCTTGCATCTTTCATCATCTTAGATTAATATCATTTTAGTTTGCATTATATCACTTTCACATAGCTCATTTTATGCATTTAGCATTAAGCATCCCTCATTATTTAAGTTGTCATCCTCATTATGATCTAATGTGCTAACTAAGAGCCATCAAAAAGATCAAAACTAGGGTCCTTGGAGATAGAGAACCATGAGACAGTCTTGAAAATCATTTCTTGTTTCTTCATCTTGATGTTAAACATGGTTTTTGATCTAATGTTTCATGGGTATGATGTTATTGTTATGTTTTTAAACTAACTCCATAATAGCAACATACATTTTTAACTTGCCCTGTTAAAAATTCATGAAAGGAGTACTCAAGTCATCATGGTTTACTTTACCATTGATTCTTGTACTTACTTTCAACATTTCCAAAGCTCAATGATGAAAAATAACACAATAAAATGATCAAAAGGATGACAACATTGCATTTAGTTTTGCATTTAGCTTGCATTTAGATTGGATTACATTTATCCTTGCATCTAGTAGATTCTCAAGGCTGAAAGCTTATCAATAGGGGAAAAATCATCAAGTGTCTCCACAATATCTATGAAATGATCCCCTCATAGGCCGCTAGTCTACTAGCTGTCATGCCCCTTATTTGCTAACCAATCAGGGTATGAACTTATCTTTTCCTAACATCAAATCTACCAATCGATCATCACTCAATGAACAATCAAGATCAAACAAATCATTCTATCTATCCATTAATATTTTATCAGTCATTCATTATCAACATCAATCTACCACATGATTTGACTGTATCGCAACCCTCAATCAAATAATCCCTTATCTTATACATGATGTATCTTTCCTGAAACCAGACATTGTCATTAGTCTTATACAAGATGGATCCTTCCTAAAACAAGACATGATTCTCCCTCAAACATCATCAATCTCTCTGTGACTCTCATCTATCATGGGGTTACACATCACACATTAGCCTATCTTTCTGTTTGATCACATTCAACCAGGTCAATATTTTCACATCCAATTTAATGGGAGCTAAATTGAAAATGGGCAAAAAATTGCACAATCTTTCCCATTTACCTCTCAAGGAGGCATATAGATCTGGGGCATCAAGAAAACCATTTGAGGGATCACCTTAAATCAATTTTTAGCATCAAGAGCATTAATCAAATCACATCACCAAACTAGGCAGGGGCATCTAACAAGTATTCTTTGAATCAATGCGCTTCTCGCACATTTAATCAAAGAGGGGCAAAATGTAGACACCTAAATTTGATTACACAGATTCGTAATCTAATTTAGTTCCCTCCCATGGAATTATTGACTAAATATTAAATACTTAATTAGTTTATGTCATTCCACTAGTTAATTAATTTAATTAATTAACTATAGTCTAAATTAATTATCTAATGGAAACCCATAGCTAGATAATTAATTAAATCTCCCCTTTTCTTCTATTAATTTAAATGAATATAATTTGTCCATTTAAATTAATTCCCAATTTTCCCTTTTGATTAAACAAAATCCATTTAATCAATTTGAGCACATGGCTCCTAACTTTAATCCCTAACTTAACCTATCTCAACCACCTAACCCATAATTCTAACTCAACCCAACCCTTCATACATAATAACCTCTCTTAATTAAGTAAATACCATTACTTAATTTATCCCTCCACTCATTCTCTCTCCTCCCATCACATCTTCCTAATTTTCCCACTTGACCTCTAATCCAAGCCTAAATTACCCTTTAAGAATTTGCACAATCATAATCCATAGATTAAGAATCCTAAGCCAATCCTCAAGTCAAACTCATGTCACTTCATCTTAGCTCCCAACTCCCTCTCCACTTGTCAGGCTTAAATGCTCTTAACTCCCAACCACATTCTTACACCTTTGTCCCCTACTTGCAAATCTTGAGCCTCACAAAGCACTTAATGCTAAAGTTGACTTCTTTTCCAAAGCCATGTGTCCCTTATGGGGCTCTTATGTGGATTCCACAAAGGTGCCACCTCATCCAAGCCCTTCTCTTCCCTCCAAAAATCTATAAATAGATCCTTTCTTCCAAGCATTTACATCATCCATTATTGTAGTGTTATCATGCTCATTTTATTTTTAAGCTCTTTCTCTTGCAATAAAATAGTTTCATTTTCATGTTAGTTGCATAGTAATTTCATGGTGTTGGTAGATTCATTATCCTTACTTGTTGAATTCATCTTTTAAGAACTTGGGCATAGTGTTATTGATACTAAGTCTCACTCTTTCCATTCTTATGCATAGTGAGATAATTTTGATAACATTATTGTTCTTGCATTCTTAGGAGAAATCTCATGCTTATATCTAATATCATGTTCATTTTAGTATGGTTTCTCATCTTACATATTTCATCATCTTAGATTAATATCATTTTAGTTTGCATTATCATCACTTTCACATAACTGATTTTATGCATTTATCATTAAGCATCCCTCATTCTTTAAGTTGTCATCCTCATTTTGATCTAATGTGCTAACTGAGAGCCATCAAAAAGATCAAAACTAGGGTCCTTGGAGATAGAGAACCATGAGACACTCTTAGAAATAATTTCTTTTTTCTTCATCTTGATGTTAAACATTGGTTTTTTATATAATTTTTCATGGGTATGATGTTATTGTTATATTTTTAAACTAACTCCATAATAGAAAGATACATTTTTGGTGCCCACCATGGGGCTTCTTGCCTCTGTTATAAAACATACAGTCTCGGTACAGAAGGTGTAACTTTTATTTGCACCGTTGGATGTTTTTTAGTTTTGGATATGGGTTGTATAACCATGTTTTCTAAGGTCTGACTGGAGAGATTGAACAACAAATCATTGATTGAAAAGTTACAAACAACTGAGTATAAGTATAAGAAGAAACCAGTAAGTTGTTTGCCTCTGTCATAGAAAGTACATTCTTGGTACAGAAGGCGTAACTTTTTGTTTGACCGTTGGATGTTTCTAAATGTTATATATGTGTTGTATAACCATGTTTTATAATTCTTGATTGGAGGGAGTAACCAAATAATGTTGGGTTAACAGTTACAGACAACATAGTACAAATATAGGAAGAAACCAGTAAGTTGTTTGTCTCTGTCATAGAAAGTACAGTCTTGGTATAGAAGGCACAAATTTTTTTTGACCGTTGGATTTCTCTTAGTTTTGGATATGTTTTGTATAACCAGGTGTATGTGGTAAATTTGGCCTTGTTAATTCACCAAACACTTCAACATAGTCCTTCTTCACCAGGTACACACAAGACTAAATATGAGATTATTCATCTTATCTGCCTGCATGATTTGACCTGTTGCCTGCTATCCAGACAGGGTTTTGAAATTTCTCTCAGAACGAGAGTCTCACAACCATGGACCAATATAGGAATGAAGGATTTATCATGATGGATGCAATACAATGCAATATTATGCTAATAAATGAAACATAAGAGATTAAGCTAAGACATGATTTTAATGCAATTATTCTAGAAATTGAAGCTATTCTATTGCAATATGAAATTATTCTATATGATATTAGCAAGAAAATGAGACAATAATTCAGTATTCTAAGAATGCAAAGTGAGTAGAGTTTTTCAGGAAGTAATGGGGGGTTTTGAATGAAGATTGAGAGTTCTTTTTAGACTCAGAGATGATCATAATAGAAACTTTCCTCTTTGAAAAAAAAAAGATAGAAAAGCCAGTTTAAAATAGAAAGCTTTATTCAAAAGAATACAATAAATTGTTTTCTTCCTGCTTTAACTGTTTTCTTTCTTTGATTTAATTCTATTTTATTTTAATTAAATTGTTTTCTCTCTCTTTAAAGCACAATTAATTCAAAGTTTCCATTTTTGAATAAAAGAAAGATTTTTGATAGAATGTTCAATTAATTAAATAAATATGACCTCATAATTTCTTTTCCTCAATTATTTGAATAATTAAATTCAATTATTGAAAATGAGGATATTTATTTAATAATTAAATATCATTTTATTCCTTTTTCATGTGTCTCAGCTAAAGAGGGTGAATTTAATTTAATTAAAGTGCTAGGACTTTATAATTAAATTAATTTGATCATAAGGTTTGTTTAGCCAATTGGTATTTAGGAATTAAATATGATGTACGATTAATGCAGATTTAGGATTTTCTACATTTGACACTCAGGTCAAGTAGAGTCAGTCAAAAACTCAGAATTGCCTAGTACAATAGGACTTTGATGATTCAGAAGAATGACAAATGCAACAAAATTGGTTAGGGTTGCAAGATGCCAATTTTGGGGTGTTACATTTTGCCCCTCTTTGAATTGATGTGCAAGCAGCACATTGATTCAAAGAATAGTTTGATGCCTAAAGCACGGAAGAATAGATTTGAGAATTGATGATGTGAAGATTTCAGAGCCGTCTCCAGAACAGAGCTTGACCCTCCGAAGTCTAGGTTAGGTTGCCAAGATGCCGGTTAAATAGATATCTTTGACAAGATTATCCACAGAATGAGGCTCAACCTTCAGGAGTCAGGGTTAGATTGTCCCGATACCTATCCCAAAAGATAGTAAATATCTTTCACAAGGTTATCCCCAGAATGAGGCTTAACCTTCAGGAGTCAGGGTTAGATTGCCCCGATACCTGTCTCAAAAGATAATGAGTAGATTGACATCTTTCACAATGCTATCCTCAGAATGAGGCTTAACCTTCAGGAGTCAGGGTTAGATTTCCCTGATACCTGTCCCAAAAGATGGATAAATATATTTCACAAGGTTATCCCCAGAATGAGGCTTAACCTTCAGGAGTCAGGGTTAGATTACCCCGATACCTGTCTCAAAAGATAATGAGTAGATTGACATCTTTCACAAGGCTGTCCCCAGAACGAGGCTTAACCTTTAGGAGTCAGGGTTAGATTGCCCCGATACCTGTCCCAAAAGATGGATAAATATCTTTTACAAGGTTATCCCCAGAACAAGGCTTAACCTTCAGGAGTCAGGGTTAGATTTCCCCGATACCTATCTCAAAAGATGGATTTCAAGAATCATCTCCAGAACGGAGCTTGATCCTCAAGAATCTGAGTTAGATTGCTCAGATGCTGAAAAGATGATAAGATGTAAGGAACAAAGATGCGCTTATTGATTGTGGAGTATCCAGTTTTGACTGTGAGGTATGAAAAATTGAACATGCCCTAAGTGATGAGATGCTCCTAGCAATGAGGACTTTTGAAAATCAGATTAGATTGATTGAAATAGATTTAATGATGTAATCATCCTGCCCCCTGGGGAGAGAAATAGAAAGATGACACGCCATATTGATGATGGAGAGAAAAAAATCACAGATAGATGTTGAGTCGGAGATCAAGAAGAACTCAGAATAGATTACGGAAGAATTTAGAAGAGTCAGAATCAATTTTGAGTGATTTTGAGGTCTGGTTGACCAAGTTTGACTGGGGTTGACTAGAGTTGACTAGAGTTGAATTTTGAGAAAAAAAGTCAAAGAATTTAGAAAATGATGACATGATAAGATTCTGACAAGAAAGTGACGTTAGAGAGTCAACTGCACAAGTGTCCGATCACATCGGTCCCAAAATTTTTAAAATGTGATTTTGAGCGATATAGAAGTGTCAGATTTTGATTTTGATCCCGAAAATGGGTTGAGCATATAGCTAAAGATAGAGAGCGAGGATAAAACACTTGGTCAGTCTTGATGAAACCAGGACAATGAAAAATAACTCCCCTATGTATGAACCCAGAAGAATGCAATGAAGAGAACATTGAATCATTGTCACAATGCAAGTCTAGAATGAAAATGCAATCCTATGCTAGATGCAATATGAAGGTGCAAATCTAGGACATGGTTGTGAGACCCATCATATATTTATCATCATTGAGCATTTTTTGGAACATGAAAGTCGATACAACCCTTACTGGCACCACAATGCAACCATAAGGATATGAATATGACTTGTCATCGGATCAAATGTAGGAAATAAATGTAAGCACTAGGGCACAAAAGCCAAGATGATCTGAACATTGTTTCTAGTTAATGTTGCAAGAGTACACCAGCATCGAGGCGTTCAAAGCCAAGATAACCATGAGTGTGATCATGCGTAAATAAATAGAGCAATAAAAAATAAAGTAATAACAAACAGAGCAACAACAGGCAAGGAGATAGCACCGACCTCACCATGGCGTGCAAATAAACAAGATTGAGGGATGTGAGGCTTTTCTACCTTAATGCGGGAGCTCTTATCACAAACACCCTATTTATTTGACATTTTCGGATCATCAGGACTACACCAACAAGTAGTAGACAAAGAAAATATCAATGAAATTCATGAGAATAGACAACATACAAAGAAATATTCAAGCATAGCTCAACTAGTTTCAAAGTTTTGCGAATGTGTTCATGTTTAGAGGTGTTAAGAAACACCGTTGTGCTTGTGAGTGCATTGTGTTTGATTATTATCGATAGATGTTTATGTTTGAGATATCATATATGTGTTAAAAAAACACAGATGTGTCCAAAGATAGTGTTAAAAAACACTGTTTATGGTGGTGTTGAAAAACTCCAGTTTGTGTCAGTAAAGAGTTGTCCTTAAGAAGTGACAAGATTACTGATGCGGGTGTAAACCAAATATGTGATCAAATGGGGGACCCATGCCCCCAAGTAATGACGACTGACTTGATGTATGTTGCGAGGACAAATGAGAGGTGAGTGCCCCCAAGCATATGGTGTTGAATCAAGTCAAGTCAGGAGGGTTCGCGAATGAACCAGAGTGTCACAAAAGTGACCAAAAGATATGCACAAACTAAAGCATAGAATCGTCAAGATCGAGTATTGATAGATATAGAATTTGAGGATAACTCCAACTATAACAAATGTGAGCAATCTCGATAGAATAGTGACAGTAGGCAGATGCAGTGAGAATCACTGGTGACTGACGCTAGAGATGCTCAAATGAAGCGATCATAGCATAAGCTATACATCAGTAGGAAAATGCAGTGAGAACCACTGGTGACTGATGTGAGGGAGATTCTCAAGAAGAGAGAACTCTGTATAAGATAAGTGACAGTAGGTAGACGTAGTGAGAACCACTGGTGACTGTCACAAAGTAGATCCAAAAGATAATAAGACAATGCCCCTAAGACCAGGAGGGTTGCCCTGAGAGTATAACCAGTTTCAATCCATGTGAGTTGGTGTCTTGACGGGAACTTAAAGCAAATGAAAGCAGGAAAGAAGCAATGCGGGAAAACAAATGCATGAAGCCAAGTGGTGCTGCGACAGATATAGCATTATGGAACAAGAGGCACTTGTTTACCAGGTTTTCACCTTCTTGGTAGAAATTCTTTTTTTTTCTTCCATGATGCCTGTTTGCCAGGTTTTCATCAATGGCACCTTTTTTTCTTTTTCTTTTTTTTGTATTTTTCCATTTTTTATTTTTTTTGTAGTTTTGGAATATATGATTTTTTTTGGAGATACATCAAAGCGCCTATTGCTAGGTTTTCACTAAGATGATAATTTTTTCATGACTTTTTCAAATTTTTAGGATTTTTTTAGGACTTTAGTATATACATGAGCATATTGAAAATGTCTCAGCTGTAGAACCACTTCAAATGAAGAGCATTGATAGGCTCTTTGAGTTGTTCTCCTTCAGTAGTAGAGAGTTGATAGGTACTAGACCCAAACATTGCAGTAACAATATACGGGCCAAGCCAATTAGGTTCAAACTTTCCTTTCTAGACCTGATGTTGCTGATTCTTAGGGTTCTCCCTTAGAATGAGGTCACCCACTTGGAAGTCCCTTGGTCTGACCTTCTTGTTATAGATTTTAGACATCCTCTTTTGGTATGCTTGCAGGTGATCAAATGCCACTTAGCGACGTTCATCAAGTAATTCTAGCTCTTGTAGCTGAGATATTCTAGTATCTTCATCAGTAATGAGGCCCTTCAAAGAGACTCGCAAAGAAGGAATCTTGACCTCAATAGGTAGCACAACATCTGCTCTGTAAACTAATGCATAGGGTGTAGCCCCTGTTGGTGTTCTTATACTTGTCCTTTATGCCCAAAGAGCTAGATTGATCTGGAGATGCCAATCTCATCCGGACTTATGCACTGTGCGATGCAAGATCTTAAGGATTGTTTTGTTGGAAGCTTTTGCTTGTCCATTACCCTGAGGATAATAGATGGAAGACCAATGTCGAGTAATTTTAAATTTAGAGCAGAGCTCTGTCAAATCCTTGTTTTTAAATTGTCCCCCATTATCTGTGATAATCACTGAGGGTACACCATGCCTGCAGATGATGTAATTGAGAATAAACATTGCTACTATTTTGCCACTGGCAACGGTGAGAGGGACTGCCTCCACCCACTTAGTAAAATAATCCGTAGCTGTAATGATAAACTTATGTCCATTGGAGGATGAGGGGTAGATCTGACCCACCAAATCAAAGGCCCATTGTTGAAATGGCTAGAAAGTAATGAATGGAATCAGATCCTTGGCTGGAGCGTGAATCAGGTTTCCATGTAATTGACATTGTTTGCAGGACTTTGCAAACTATGTTGCTTCTTTTTCCATGTCTGGCCAGTAGTAACTAGCTCTAATAAGTTTGTAGGATAATGTCAGGCCGTAAGAGTGTGACCCACATATGCCTTCATGCACCTCTACTAACGCTTGTTTGGACTCATCGGGTTCTAAACACCTAAGGAGGGTACTGTCTAGACCACGTCTATACAAGTCATTAGCGATGATGATGAACTGTGAAGCATTGTAGATTAGGTGACGTTTCTCATTTTGGGAGTAAGTGTCCAGAATGATCTGGTCACGTAGGTAGGAGAAGATGTGATGGTAGTAGGATGAGTCATGTCCTATGACAGAACATATCATCCAGGAGTCAGGGGAGTCATAGGCTGGGTAGCGTAATGTCTCCACCAGGAATTCATTTCTAAAATCATTTTCAGGCATTTGTAGCATAGAGGCAAGAGTAGCCATGATGTCTACCACTTTATTATCTACCCTCAGAACTTGTTGAAATGTAATATGAGTAAAGTACTATTTAAGATCATCAACCATTCATTTATAAGGTACCAAATTTTCATCTCTTGTCTGATAGATATCATTGACCTGGTTAATGACCAACTGGGAATCTCCAAGAAAATTTAGTTCATCCACGTGCCACTCAAAGGTGATCTTCATACCATTGATGAGGGCTTTGTACTCAGCAATGTTGTTCATACAAGGAAACAACATTTTGTATGCTTTTGGTAATGAGTACTGTTGAGGTGTAATGAACAGTATTCTAGCACCTGACCCCTGTTGGGTAAATGAACCATCAAAAAACATAGTCCATGAGCGATGTGTAAGAAGTAATATGGACTCATTTGAAAATTCAATGTGTAATGGTTGATGATCAACTAGAGGTTCTTCTGCCAATTGATCTACTATTGCTTGGCCCTTAATGGCTTTCCTTTCAACATATTCAATATCAAACTCACTGAGAAGCATGACCCATTTAGCTATTCTACCTGTGAGGGTAGCTTTGCTGAGTAAATATTTTAGAGGGTCAATTTTAGCAATTAGACGTGTAGTATGAGCTAGCATATAGTGCCGCAATTTTTGTGAAGCAAACACCACTGCAAGGCAAGCCTTCTCTATAGAAGAATATTTCATTTCATAGGAGACCAGAGTTTGACTAATGTAATAGATAGCCCTTTCTTTCTTGTGCTGATCTTCTTGAGCTAATAGGATACCCAATGATGTATACGTAGAAGATATGTATAGTATGAGTGGCTTCCCATGAATGGGAGGAATAAAGATTGGTGGGTTCACAAGATACTGCTTGATTTGTGTGAACCCTTCATAACTATCTTTATTCCACTGATAAGCCACACCCTTGTGCAAAGTCTTGGTAAATGGTTGTGACTTGTCCACCAGTTGAGAGATAAAACACTGGATAGGCTGCAGGTGGCCTTGAAGTCCTCTCATTTGTCTGATATTTTTAGGTGGTGGCATTTCCAGAATAGCTTGTACTTTTGTAGGATCTGCCTCAATACATTTGGCAGAGATGATATAGCCAAGTAACTTACCTGATGTTACACCAAATGTGCATTTCTTAGGATTAAGCCTTAGACTGAATTGTTCCATATGATCTAGTATAGGACCTAGATCGACAAGATGTTTCTTTCGGTGCATGCTTTTAGCCAAAGTGTCATCCACGTAATCTTCCATAGTTTTATGCATCATGTCATGAAATATGGTGTTAACCGCTCTTTGATATCTAGCACTAACATTTTTGAGTCCAAAGGGCATGGCATTCCAACAGAAGGTGCCCCAGGCACATGTGAAAGCTATTTTCTCTTGGTCCTTTGGCACAATTTTTATCTGGTTGTAACCAGAGAAACCATCCATTAAAGAGTAAATTTCATACCCAGCTGTCATATCTACGATCATATCAATATTAGGTAATGGAAAATCATCCTTAGGACATGCCAAATTCAAGTCTCTGAAGTCTGTGCAGACCCTTATAGAATTATCATGTTTCGATATTGGAACAATATTAGAGATCCATTCTGCATAACCAATTACTCTGATAAACACTGCCTTAAGCAATTTCTCTAATTCAGCTTTGACCAGTAGAGCTATGTATGGATGCATTTTTTGAAGCTTCTTCTTGACGGGCTTAACACCTGGTGCAATGGATAGATGATGCATGATTAGATTAGGGTGTAATCCAGGCATATCTAAATATTTCCATGCAAAGTTAATCTTTTTGTTTTTGAAGAATGTGGTGAATTCCTCTCTTTCTACCTCTGATAGTGATTGTGCCAAGTGAATAATCTAAGGTTCTGCCTCTGTACCCAAGTTGATAGGTTGAGTTGGTTCAATAAGAACAGATGATGTTTCCTGAAAATGACTCAGAAGCACATCAATTATCTCATCCTCAGGCGCCTTGGAGATGTTTTCACCTTTGGATACATCTTTTATTTTGACTATTTTAGGCTTTGATACTGCCACAACATGGTTTTCACCATCAGAGCACCTATTTTTTCTTCTTTTTATTTTGTGACTAAGATACTTGATGTCAGCCTCAGTCATGTTGACACTTGCTTCGCTGGTAGGAGACGTTACAAGTTCGACAATGTGTAGGTAACATGCAAGAGTATAATCATTCTGGAATGTAAGGACTTCATTAGATGGGGAGGTAGAGTTCTAGTCTATAAGCTCAGGATGGTGAAGTGAAAGAGGAGTGACAGGTTCAAGTGCGTTCATGGTATATTCATCAAAGGCATGGACAAGCAAGTCGAGACCCAAAGTGATCTCATCCAAAGGTATAGTCGAATTCCTTTGATTCCTAACGACTGTAGTAGACGACATGTTAACACCTAGGGAGTCAGAATCATGTGACCCTATACTAGACTATTCACCTACTTTGAGAAGGTTTTCATATGCATTTGCTATATTTGTATCTCTATTAGAAGTGGCATATGACAAGCTGTCAAACTCATATTCATGGGAGTTTGTTTCATCATTAGGTCTCATGTCAAGAACGTGAGTAAAATCAACTCTTTGTCCCCAGTTGGGATGAGTTCTACCTAGAACCTCTGCTATGG
>MU224249.1:1221003-1234126 GCA_018584345.1 Thuja plicata
GGTGGTATGTGTACATTACTGTGATGATCAGGACCTAGAGGATACATTTCTTTCCACTCTTCATAAGTTAATGGAGCAATGGAAGTGGCGGTATCAAAATCACTGTCAGTGTCTACTATACTGACACGTGGTACAAATTTATCTGGCTCAGCAAAGTATTCTGCTAGGTCTGGTGGAATAGGATAAGGAAAAGTATCCTCATCAGAGCTGTCTTAAGGTTCTGCAATTGTAGGTGTTTCTTCAAGTGTTGGTTTCTTATCTTCTCAAGGTACAAACTTGTTTATTCCCAATTGGAATGTGAGTTTGTGGAAGCATATACCTGTAGAGTCACGTGTTCTGCGATCAATAGCTTCAAGTGGTGCAATCAATCCCTTATGATTCACACCTATGGGACCATCCCCTGTATAGCCAAAACATTGTATAATAGATAAACCTTTACCATATTGTTTAGGTTTTATGTCATAAGGAGGAGTATTTTTAGAATTGTCTTCTCCTTTATAGATCCAAGCTTTGATAGCTCTTCTTTCAACTTCTTTTTCTAATGGTACTATGGCTTGTACAAAGGTACCACCATACTTTGTTGGAGGAGAAATTGTAGAAGGTTTAGTATTCTTAGAAGGTCTCCCAAAAGAACGGGGAGACAACGACAAAGATGTAATAGATAATACAAGTCCAATCTGATATCCTCCCATATCAGTTTCTTTGAGAGTCAAGTTATTTTCCATTTCTTTTAATTTATCCTCAAGGATTTCAATAGATTCTTTGTTGGTAGGCACAAGGATGTCAGCAGATTTTGTGAGGGCATTGCAATCATAGCGTGTATTAGCAGGTATAGTCACTTCAGAGCCTTGGAATGGGAACTTAATGCACTGATGGTATGTAGAAGGGACAACTTGCATTTCATGAATCCATGGCCTTCCTAGTAGGATATTGTATGCCAAAGGGATGTCAAGCACTTGAAAGATAACATCTTGTTCAAAAGGACCAAATATAATCAGCAAAACAACTAAACCCTTGGATTTACATTCTTCCTCATCATAGGCTTTAATGGTAATCTTTTTGCGAGCATGAATGCATTCTTCTCCATAGCCTAACTCAACAAGGAAACTAGCAGAGCAAATATTTAGGCCAGCATCGTTATCTAAGAGAACACGGCGAACACACTTTGGACCTATCATGACTTCAATGTGTAGAGGATTATTATGCGGGTGACTCAAAGAATGGTCATCTTCCTCAGAGAAAGACAAGTAATGTGGGGAGGTCAAGTGACCTACCATAGATTGAAACCAGTCGATATCAAGATCTTTTGGGACATTTGCCTCAGTGAAGGCTTTGTCCAAGATTTCCCTATGAGCAGGGGAGATTTTTAGGAGCTCAAAAATAGTTATCTGAGCATTATTACATTGCAATTGATCAAGAATGCTGTAATTGGAAGCATTAGATGAGGAACCCACTTTGGGATTCTTAGTAGTAGAGTCAACCTTAGCTTTGTCTGAAGGTTGAGTTGATGTAGATATAGAAGGCTCAGGGCCTTTAAGAATGACTTTAGCGTGAGATTGAGTAACAATATTAGCACTCACTTGAGACTAACTTTGTTCAGAAGACTGAGGTGCAGGCCCTCGCAAAATGAAAGGTGTTTTAGACATGGAAGTATCTTCCTTTCCCTTAAGAATGAGGACATTACAATATTCAACGTCAATAGGTTCAACCATATTAATGACATTGTCATTATTGGTGTAAGTATAGTTGACCTTAGAATCAGTGTTTTTGCCTTTAGATGATTCACCTTTCCCATGAGGAGGAAATGGATCCTTGAAAGCTTGGTGATCAGAGTTTTTATTGTGACTTCCCACAGCAATGACTTCACTATCGATGAGATCCTGGATTGTATGCCGCAACTTAAAAAAAGTAGCTATTTTATGACCTTTATTTTGGTGAGAATCACAATAAGTGGATTCATTCCACCAAGCGGGCCTTGGTTGTAGATCATAAGGTCATGGATTAGCCAATGGAGTAATTAAATTGTTGTCTACAAGAGTCTTGTAAAATACCTCGAGAGCTTCTCCTAAAGGCGTGAATTCATGCTTGGGCATAGAAGCCCAAGGTTTAGGTCCATAAAATTGTGAAGTACTCGGTTTGGATTCTGCCATAGCCTGTTCAGTGGCTTTGGCCGCTTGCATCGTGGTAGTGAGATTAAAGGCAGCCTTGGAAGGTTTAGCAGTCACATTGTCTACAACACCATAATTCACAACATTTTGGTTCTTGTTGGGAAATTTTGATTTATCTTTGCTTGAGGAAGAAGACCCTTGTTTATTTTCCTTGTGTAAGGTCAATTCTTCTTTCTTGATCATAAATTTCTCGATTCTTATTGCTTGTTTGATCATATCATCAAAGGTTAGAGGACCTTGTAGCTGTACTTGATACCCAAAGTTGGGGAGAAGATTATCGAGAAAGATGTCCAACTTTTTTGATTTAGGTATCTTGCGAGAATATCATGTGTAGAGTTGTCTCCATCTTTGGAGAAATGCCAAGAAGGATTCCCCATTATTTTGTTTCAAGTTGCAAAGATCTCGATTATGAACCGGATGTTGGATGTTGTGAGAATAATGTTGTAGAAATAAATTGGCAATTTCGTTAAAGGTCTTGATGCCAGTTGGTAGTCTAGAAAACCATTCCATAGCTGATCCTCCCAAACTATGTGGGAAAAGACACATAAGATAGGTTGTGTCATGCATGAATTCCATGGAGAGAGCACCAAATTCTCTCAAATGGTCTTGAGGGTTAGATGTACCCAAGTATTTGTCATATTTAGGAAGTTCAACTCATTTGGGAAAAGGAGGCATGTGAAGGTCTTTATCGAATGGGAAAGGACAGATACTTTCCAACATGAATTGTGTAACAGGTTTGTCTTTCTCTTTCAAGAGTTAAGAGAGTTGCTCTCGCATAGTTTGCACTTCTTTGCGCGAGCAAGAATTTTCAGTTTCTTCCTCTTTCTCAATAAGTGTCTCTACCTTGTAATCAGAGGGAAGTTTAGCACCTTGGGTGGCTAATTCGAGAAGGTATTTCTCCTTCTCTTCTTTCATTAGGACTTCCATCATTCTCATGAATTTTTTATTATTGCGAGCCTCTATGATATCCACTTGGGTTATCTCCTTCTCTACTTGAGGAGGAGGATCTTTAGTGTGGTTGAAAATGGGTCCACCCATTTGACTATGTTCTGCCATGTTGCTAGAATGCAAGGACTCAAGATGTAAAAATTCAGTATGAAAAGATTGAGTGTTCTCTGAATATGAGTCTTCTTGGAATAAAGGATTTTGAACCCTACTAAGATCCATAGGAAATGACCATTTATTGTAAGGTCATCATACCGGGGAAGGAGATCGAGATGATTCCTCACTAGATGTAGCCAGTAATGGTGTGGAAAGTACAGATTCATCTTGATTGATTGAAGGAAATGTTTTTCCACTTCGAGTTGTGACAGTCATAGACAAAGTTTTGAACAAGGAATGTGAACTAGGACCAAACTTGAAACTGTCTCAAAGATTGCACAAACATGCCAAAAGGTGAAGTATCCTTGGTGCAAA
Organism: Thuja plicata; assembly: GCA_018584345.1. NCBI lineage: Eukaryota > Viridiplantae > Streptophyta > Pinopsida > Cupressales > Cupressaceae > Thuja > Thuja plicata. The sequence continues at coordinate 1,224,588 of MU224249.1, forward strand.
TCATTTAAGATGAGGCTAAAACAAGCCAAGAGATGACTATTGTGACACAAGGCATGATGACACAAATGAAATGAATCAAAAGGACATGAGACAAGACCAGTTTAAGCAAGAATCATGTAGTTCTCAACCCAAGAAACTAATTTTTAGACTGTGTGAAGATAGATGGCAGAAAAACAGACCCATATCAGAGACCAGATTTGACAGAAGTTCAACTGAATAGTAGATTTTAGCTCGCTATTTTGGACAAAGGACTGTAGTTTCACGTGACGAAATTCTCTATCACGCGAAGTTTCTCACTGAACCGCGTGAAGAAATGCTTACTTCGCGCGAATATTGACACCAGTTTGACAAAATAAAGATTGACAGAATAATGCACTGTTGCAAAATGTTGCATGACAGTGTAATACAAATCGTGCGAAGATTCTCACTGACTCGCGCAAAGATTGGGAAATTTTGCCCGAAACTATGCAAATGTTGAAAAAAGTACATTTACAAAATTAGACTGTTAAGACCAGTTTACATTTTCCAAGATGAAATCATGCTATTTTCTGACAGATAGTTCAAGTTATAGATTGTTTTGGACATGTTCAAGATTGAGAGTTTGTGTGTTTTGATGATAGTTTCAATTGTTCAAGTGATACACCCACATAATACACATTAAACATAATGTTTATAGTACCAGAACAAGAACATCACAACCCTAGGATAGCCAGGACAATATCTGTTGAATCCCCACTTGAACTAAAGTTCAGCTATGCTTACTCTTAGTGGATAACTTAGAAGCTTGGAAGCATGGGCTCCTCCTTACATATGCACTCACTTCTCAGGCATACCAAGCTTCGGACCCCAAATGAATTGCTTCCTAAAGGGCTGTTATCTCTACTAAAAGCCATAAAAATGTGCAGCATCTTAGTTGGTCTCTGACCTTCTGTGCCAATAGATAGAGGGTTTTTGGAAAACTAGAACAACAGTTTGTAGTAAGGTCATCCGTTCAGGTGGTTGTGATCAAGTCATTTTACCAATAAAGGGGGCTCTCCCAATCCTTTCAAAGCAAGGCTTTCACCTTAACGATGTTGGGACTTTAACGCACCACTAGGGTACTAGAGGAGATTTTGGTTGGCACAACGAATTCACACCTGTCTATTGTGACATTAATCACAATATCATTTTTTATATACCAGTTTGGAAGGGCTTGGCTTTAGCCTATTACCGGTTGGGCATCCACTCTCACCGGCTCTGCTAAAGCTCTCGGGAGGTAGCCACTCTAGAAGAATCATATGAATTTCTCTTACACCCAAGATCTATAAAGGTGAGGGGAGAGGATACGTTCATGTAGTTCTTAGGATTACAATCTAAAAAAAATTTCAATCATGCAAGATAGTGATTCATTTTAAGCACCAACCGAAGTGTGTTTTAACTACTAAAAACAAACATAAGAAGTTGTGAAAACAAGCAAGGTCTTTGACAAACGTCCTGCAATAAAACCCATTAGTAGTTTGTAATGCCTTTCTTCATATTAGTGTCCTAAATCAAACATGTCAGAAGTTTATAATGGCTTTCTCTTTATCTCAGCGTCCTGCAAACCACTGTCAAGCTGTTTCAAAAAGATAAAATCAGAGAAACACAATTGTCAGAAAATAGCAGGTGGTTAGAAAACTGAGATAATAAAATATCAAAAATGAAATCTCTGGTCTGTAATTTTGCGCGATAAAGTATCCTAGGTCACGCGAAGAAGTTCTGTGTACCACGTGAAGAACTAGAAAGTTCACGCAAATCATACAGAAATTTCACACGAATCGTACAGAAAGTTCATGCGAAATTAAAATAGAACCTGTACAGAAGTACAAACAAAATGCAAAAAAATGAAAAATATGAAATGAAATGAGGCCAGATAGAAATATAGCTGCCCCACGGTGGGTGCTAGAAATGTATGCGATAAATTTGGCCTTGTTAATTCACCATACACTTCAACATAGTCCTTCTTCACCAGGTACACACAGGACTGAATATGAGATTATTCATCTTATCTGCCTGCATGATTCAACCTATTGCCTTCTATCCAGACAGGGTTTTGAAATTGCTCTTAGAACGAGAGTCTCACAACCATGGACCAATCTAGGAATGAAGGATTTATCATGGTGGATGCAATACAGTGCAATATTATGCTAAGAAATGAAACATGAGAGATTAAGCTAAGACATGATTTTAATGCAATTATTCTAGAAATTTAAGCTATTCTATTGCAATATGAAATTATTCTATATGATATTAGCAAGAAAATGAGACAATAATTCAGTATTCTAACAATGCAAAGTGAGTAGAGTTTTTCAGGAAGTAATGGGGGGTTTTGAATGAAGATTGAGAGTTCTTTTATAGACTTAGAGATGATCAAAATAGAAACTTTCCTCTTTGAAATAAAAAATATAGAAAATCCAGTTTAAAATAGAAAGCTTTATTCAAAAGAATACAATAAATTGTTTTCTTCCTGCTTTAACTGTTTTCTTTCTTTGATTTAATTCTGTTTTATTCGAATTAAATTTTTTTCTCTCTCTTTAAAGCACAATTAATTCAAAGTTTCCATTTCTGAATAAAAGAAAGATTTTTGATAGAATGTTCAATTAATTAAATAAATATGACCTCATAATTTCTTTTTCTCAATTATTTGAATAATTAAATTCAATTATTGAAAATGAGGATATTTATTTAATAATTAATTATCATTTAATTCCTTTTTCATGTGTCTCAGCTAAAGAGGGTGAATTTAATTTAATTAAAGTGCTCGGACTTTATAATTAAATTAATTCAATCATAAGGTTTGTTTAGCCAATTGGTATTTACGAATTAAATATGATGTATGATTAATGCAGATTTAGGATTTTCTACATTTGACACTCAAGTCGAGTAGAGTCAGTCAAAAACTCAGAATTGCCTAGTACAATAGGACTTTGATGATTCAGAAGAATGACAAATGCAACAAAATTGGTTAGGGTTGCAAGATGCTGGAGGGATTGACCAAATAATGACAGGTTAAAAAGTTAGTAACAACTAAGTATAGGTATAGGAAGAAACCAGTAAGTTTCTTGTTTGATGGTAAGGGTATGATGGTGATTGGATGGGGCTTTAGAAAATGGTTGATGTTTATTGAAGGATGTATTTATATTTTTATGGATATAATATTTTGATAACTAAACTATCATGAAATTTAAGAAAGTTTGTAGGAGGATTCCCGGTTTCAGATTAAGGAAAGCATTGAAGAAAAGGCTTACGTATGCTTTTAAGCTCGAGTGTGTCCAATCAATTGAAAGAACACAAGAGGAAGGTAAAGCTTATGACAATTATGCACACATTGTAAATCTCTATCAAGAAAAATATAACTTAGAGGTTGACAGAAATGCTCATTTTGAATGATTCATTGGTCATTCGATTTATTTGATTTTGCTAATCGTGGGATACTAACCTTTGATCATAAGCTTGGTAGAATTGAAAAGAGAAAGAAAAAAAGAAACAAAAAGCTTGCTAAAATTACTAAAAGGGGCACCTTATACACTTTCATATCTCATGTGTGGAAATTAACTTTAAAATAAATGCTCTTATTTGAAAACATAGATTAATTAAGGACCTTCATAGCTTGTGGACCAAGGTGGTAGGGATATTCTCTCTCCTTAATTGGGTGATCAAAATACCAGACCCATCAAAGTCCCCATAGTTAGAAAAAGGTCACATAATTAATCTCCTATGTGTGATATTCTTTGAGATTTAATGTGGTAGGGATATGATCTCCCCTTAATTGGGTGATCAAAATACCAGACCCACTCAAAATCTACTTTTCATTTCAAAAGTACATTTAATCCTTAGTGGGCCTGCCTCCTGAGATTTTCCTTAACGAGGTCAGTGAGAGGGAACAAACTAAGTGGGATACAACTAAAAGCCATGGCATCCTGACCCACTATAAAATAAAATGCATTCATCCTTAATGGGGTGATAAAAAAAAAGATCTTGAGAATAGTCCTCTTCTAGTAGTTCTTCAGGATTGTGCAAAATTGTGTTTTTATGTAGGTGAGAGGCATCTGTAATGAAGCTTATACTCAAGTTTTTCTGAATAGAATCATACTACAACCTTGAGAGATAGAAAACCTACCCATTTATCTATGGTGTATTAGTTATGGTGCAAGGGGGTTGAGTCATCCCTTGAAGCTATTCATCATAAGTGTTCCCCTAGTTGTTTGGAAAAAGGTTTTTGGAGGTGATTACCAAAAAAACTCTCCTTACACCTTGAAGGCCTTATTAATTGTATAATTTTCCCATCATCTCCGCATGGGGCTTACCTCTTTTCTAAGAGGGACACAGTGCATGAGGGTCTGGAACATCAAATTCAGTTAATTCTGAGTTCATGAGCCTATGAATGATACATTGAAGCCAAAATTTTCTTAGGTAGACTGCTTGAAGTGTCTTTATTGTGTTATACTAATGGAAATGGTTCAAGAACATACACTCTTTTTTGTCGAAATCTAAGACAAAAAAAAGTGTTCGATGTGTGTGTTGTGCTTGAAAGAAAAACTGAGAAATCATCCATCATCAACAACCTAAAAATGTGTATTTGTAAAACTCCTACTTATTCCAAATGGGTTATCAACTTGACTTCTTTTAACACATGATGTTTTCATCCTTAGGTGTTTAAGGAAAATTGCATAATTATCTTTCTATTTAAGAGTCATGCTGCAAAAAATCATCCAAATTTGAGAAAACAAAGAAACCTTGGAGCTATCGAACAACTTTAGAGTAAAAATTCAGAATTGGGTAAAAGATTTTGGATAAAAAATCACTAATCATCTCAACCAATCAACTTGAAAGTGTCGTAAAATCAACATTGATTCTTGATCTTGGAGAGTTCAACATCAAGGGATAACAAATCCTTTCTCCTAGAACCAAAGAGGTCAAAGTTAATCAAGAATCTTCACCATAGGGATACATATATTCCTATCTAGAATCCCTTTAGACACATCTCATATAAAAACATTGAACACAATTGGTACATTTCTTTATCCTTAGTTGTCAAATCTCGATCACAATTGACTTGTAACTCAAAAGTGCTTTAAGGATAATTTCATGCCTATAAGAACAAGGTCTTATAAATTCACAACTATTCGTAATCCCAATGAAGAGACTACTATAGAAGAAGTACTGTCTTGTGATCCATCACCGCAAGTTGACTCAACCCAACCAATTGATTCACAAAACTCTCTCAACATGGATAACGAGGAGAATGAGTGGGCTAGGATCAAAAACAACAATGACAACAACAACAACAAAAACAACAACAACACCAACCATGATAATGCTACTCACAATGAAGAAGAAGAAGAAGAACTTACGGATGAAAGAGTACAAGAAGCATTGCAAAATCCTAGTTTTCAAAGGCTTATGGAGCGAGTACTTGAAACAAATAAAGAGAGATATTTTATGACTCTAACACAACAAGGGGTCAAGCTACCTCATGATTACGATGTCTCAACGCTCAAACAAAGTGAGGATGAGGTAAATCCTATAGGAGTCTTAAAAAAACACATCCAATCCCTCCAACAACAACTTGAGGAAATCAAAAGAGGGTCTTCACACAAGAAATACACTTTAGAAAGCCTTTTCCCTTATCCGTTTGACGAGACTTTGAATATGATACCCTTTCCACCGAATGTAGAATTTCCTAAATTTGATAAATATATGGGTACAACAAATCCCCAAGAACATTTTAGATAATTTTGTACCCTTATTATGGAATTTAGCAATGAACCCACATATTTAATGAGATTATTTCCACAAAGTTTAGGTGGCCAAGCAATGGAATGGTTCTCCAAATTTCCACCTAGAATCAGAATGTTTGAAGAACTCGTTAGCAATATTTTTGGTCAATATTACTACAACATTGAACATGAGATAACCATGTTAGATCTTTGCAATTATAGACAAAAGGAAGGAGAAGCTTTCTTGACATACTTTCATCGATGGAGGAAACTCTTTGCTAAGTATCCACACACTATCCCAGAAAAGGAGAAGATGGCTATCTTTATAAACATCTTTAGTCAGAAATGGTGGATTGAAACTTTACAAGGACACTAAAAACTCTACTAGCAATCAAACCAATAACAACAACACTGAGAAGCCCAAATTTTGGACACAAAACAAACATGTTACTAATGATGGGGTTGTAGATAACAATAATGTGAAGCCTTCACAACCCATCTTCAATTTGTCAAACCCTCCAGTCAAGAACTATAATCAATCATGAAGCACATCTGAAAGTAATCAGGATAAGTCAAAATTTTTCTCATATCCCCCTAGGAGAAAATTTACACCTTTGGGAGAACCCCTTGATTCGACATTGAAAAAGATTTTGGATAACAAAATAATCACATTACCTGAGGAAAGAGAATTTGAACTTAGAGTCAAGCCCCCATGGTGGAATGACTCTCATTATTGTGATTATCATAGTAAGAAAGGTCACAAGATAAATGATTGCATGAAACTAAAGCATACTATCCAATATTTGATCAATAATGAAGTTATTACCGTTGATGGTCATAAAAAAAATGAAGAACACACAACCTTCAAAACTCCTTTCATGAGCCATGAAAAAGGAGAATCTTCAAAAATCAATCATGAACACAAAGCTAATTTTTCCCATTCATATGACAATACTATCAACAATATTTCTGGTTTTGATGAAAGAGTTAATGTGATTGTAATCAAAGATAAACCTGAGAAAGAATTTGCTACCGCAGTCACTAGAAATCAAAGCAAGATTACATTGAAAGGGGAAACTTCCAAGACTATATCCACTCAATGAAAATATGATATCATAGATCAATTACACAAAACCCCCACACATATCTCCATTTTAGAGATATTAAAACTCTCACCAACACACAAGGTTATCCTAGAAAAAGCTCTATTGGAAACAAATGTGCCTAAAAATTTGGATGTGGATTAGTTCCAGACCATGGTGGGAAATTTAACTTCACCTCATTATATCTCATTTTCTGAAGAAGATGATTTGTCTTTAAACCACCCTCATAATAATCCCCTTCATATTGAAGTCCTAATTCATAAACACTGAGTAAGACGAGTGCTGATAGATGGAGGGGCATGATTAAATATTTATAAATTAAAATTGGTTTGCACAATAGGATACTCTAAAGATGCTGTGGATTTAAAAATAAAAATCAATATCAAAGCATATGATGATGAAGAGAGATATTCCAGAGGACTAGTAGTTTTACCAATCAGAGTGGGACCAATTGAAAATAATGTAGTGTGTCAAGTCCTTGACTTGAATCTATCCTACAACATACTCCTAGGTAGACCATGGATACATGAGATGCAAGCAGTTACATCTACCTATCATCAATGTATCAAGTTTCCATTTGAAGGGAAAGGAATAAGCATTCCTGGTGACTCAAACCCTTTTCAATACTACAACACCATGAAACTAGTGACATATGTCCCCGTCCCACATAATAGAGAAGCTAATGGTTCCTGTTACAAAAATACAAATGTTCATCAAGAAGCCTCAAAACCTTCATTCTTAGATAAAGGAAAGCCTGTGGAGTATATACCTAGTACCTCAAATACATAAAATATTTCTGCCCTACCAAACATGATAAAACACTTGAATCTGAAGGACCAACGAATGGGAGAATATTATTTGTCAATATCAAATCTTCCCATCTCACCTAGATCTTATAAATTTCTTTCACTTACTACACATAAATATTCTCAGCCTAAGACAATGTTTGATGGAACCTTTATTCAGGGACCAACCAAAGAAGAATGAGAGGAAGATCATAGTATATTGGAATAGTTGTATAAAGATGAAGACCAATAAAGCAACTCCCAAAGTGTGCTAGCTATCACCATTCCCACTGAGAAATATGGAAAAGGATTTCAATTCCTACAACAAAGGGGATATGATGGGACAAGTCCCATTGCTAAAAGAAAATAAGGTATCATCGAACCCATGGAAATCACATTCAGAAATAACAAGGATAAAAGAGGAATAAGATATCAAGAGGAAACAAAACCCTTTTGGAGATCCAAGAAAGAACAAATGACAAAAAGACACTTTGAGAAAAAACAAAGAAGTTAGGATTGCCATAGACAAAGGAAAGAAGAAGCTACCCATAAACTCTATGAGGAATTCCACAAAGTGTAGGCTTGTAGCGATTTAGATTCAAATGAGTGAGAATGAGATTCTTGCATTGATGAAGACTCTTGTGAAGAAAAATATATTGATGTGGTTCACACATATGCCCTCATATCTGAGGAGGGACAAAGCTCTAGGTCTAGGCCAGTTGAAATTGATCCATTACATACTGACAATGTCTCTAATGAGGATAATTTGATGAAAAACTATCAAGATATCATAGGAGAGAGTTATATTATTGACCTTGTTCCCATCTCAAAAAAACTTGATCCATTCGTTATCATAACCCTAACCATACTTGAAACAAATAGCCCTAATGAACCTTTACCATTAATCCATCTTGAACTTATTGATTGGGATACTACAGGGCCAATTGAGATCAACATCTTCCCAAATGACCATGCCATTGTTGGAGATTTGATTCTGAACAGTTGATTGATTGTATGTTTGTCATTGATGACAACATATACTACACAATAGTACTTCTATATGTACTTAACCATATGATGAAATGAATACTTGCATGGATAGATACATGTTGTTGACATGTTTATTATGCTATGTTCATACATGCAGACCTAGATATGATGTTTCAGTAAAGATATGTAATTTTGTTATTGACGGTTACAGTTATGGAAGAATAACGGTTTAAGGCCGATGTATGTAATGTGTTTATTGAGTTGCACCTATCTTCAGGATATGCGTGTGTATATTCATGATTAGTTATGAGTTTTTGATATTACTCTAAAGGCGCCAAACATTTTTCAAGAAGATTGCAAAGTTATAGTTAAATTGGTGAAGCTGACTTAGTGAAGCGACGTGCCTATTCAGTTTATACTTGCACGGTTGTAATTATGCTTGCGCACTTAGTAGAGCCGACAAGGATGTTATGAAGAGTTTTCTTATAGGTCCCATGATCTCATGCTTGGTTTATGTACTTATAGAAGGTCATTTGTGATAAGAAGAGTTGCGAAAGCCAGAGATAAGAAAAGCAGAGCAGAGTGTTAAAGCAGCAGAGCTATATTTATCATATGTTGATAATATAGATATTGAAGTAGAAGATTTTAGAACACAGAGAAGATTGTTGTAGTGCTTTACAAGAGGTTAAAGCATCAATGCACAAAAGGAACTGATCAGACAAGTAGTGTCACAAGCAGCAGTTCATCTTGTTGATATAGTGTGTATCAAATATCTAGAAGGTTGTAGCCTTCACCACTTGGATAGTGAGTCCTTGGACAGTGAGTCCACCACCCCTAACAGGGTTATTGTAAAAGACTCCTAACAGGGTTAGACCCTTAACCAGGTCACTATACTACTGCATTGTAATGAACAACTCCTAACA
>MU224249.1:1245456-1295183 GCA_018584345.1 Thuja plicata
ATTTAAATGAATATAATTTGTCCATTTAAATTAATTCCCAATTTTCCCTTTTGATTAAATAAAATCTATTTAATCAATTTGAGCACATGGCTCCTAACTTTAACCCCTAACTTAACCTATCTCAACCACCTAACCCATAGTTCTAACTCAACCCAACCATTTCACACATAATAACCTCTATTAATTAAGTAAATACCATTACTTACTTAATTTATCCCTCCACTCATTCTCTCTCCTCCCATCACATCCTCCTAATTTTCCCACTTGACCTCTAATCCAAGCCTAAATTACCCCTTAAGCATTTGCACAATCATAATCCATAGATTAAGAATCCTAAGCCAATCCTCAAGTCAAACTCATGTCACTTCATCTTAACTCCCAACTCCCTCTCCACTTGTCAGGCTTAAATGCCCTTAACTCCCAACCACATTCTTACACGTTTGTCCCCCACTTGCAAATCTTGAGCCTCATAAAGCATTTAATGATAAAGTTGACTTCTTTTCCAAACCCATGTGTCCCTTATGTGGCTCCTATGTGGATTCCACATAGGTTCCTCCTCATCCAAGTCCTTCTCTTCCCTCCAAAAATCTATAAATAGAGCCCTTCTTCCAAGCATTTAGATCATCCATTATTGTAGTTTTATCATGCTCATTTTATTTTCAAGCTCTTTCTCTTGCAATAGAATAGTTTCATTTTCATGTTAGTTGCATAGTAATTTCACGGTGTTGGTAGATTCATTATCCTTACTTGTTGAATTCATCTTTTAAGAACTTGGGCATAGTGTTATTGATACTAAGTCTCACTCTTTGCATTCTTATGCATAGTGAGATAATTTTGATAACATTATTGTTCTTGCATTCTTAGGAGAAATCTCATGCTTATATCTAATATCATGTTCATTTTAGTATGGTTTGTCATCTTTCATATTTCATCATCTTAGATTAATATCATTTTAGTTTGCATTATCATCACTTTCACATAACTCATTTTTTGCATTTAGCATTAAGCATCCCTCGTTCTTGAAGCTGTCATCCTCATTTTGATCTAATGTGCTAACTGAGAGCTATCAAAAAGATCAAAACTAGGGTCCTTGGAGATAGAGAACCATGAGATGCTCTTGAAAATCATTTCTTGTTTGTTCATCTTGATGTTAAACATGGTTTTTTATCTAATGTTTCATGGGTATGATGTTATTGTTATGTTTTTAAACTAACTCCATAATAGCACCATACACCATCCACTGCTTGCTGGAACATATGTGGCTTATCGACCATCACTTGCCAATGCAGAAAGGGAATGAGCTCGAATCGTCGAGAATCCTTGTCATCTTCAAAGCACTCTGTGATGTGTTTCCCTATGCCTGACACAAACCATTCCAAGATGGATTACATGTCTCCTAACACCTCCTCATCGAACATAGCCTTAGAAATTCAGCCTACTTCCTCTGTGCTCTCACAATCACCCTCCTAATATTAATTGAATAATAATAATTATTTAATTAATTAGTCTTTATCAGTTAATTAAATTTAATTTCTAAAGTCCTATAGTTTAAATAATTACTTTTAATTATTTAAATTAACTAATTAATTCCTCTAAATTAAATAAATTTATAAAATTATTTTAATTTCATTCAAACTCCGATTTCATTTAATTTCAAATTAGTTTCAGCTAATTTCACATCCGTCCAAAATCAAAAATTTTAATTGAAATTAAATCTCTAAAATCTTCCAAAAAACTAAAAATAATGAGATAATCAAAATTTTAAAAATTCTAAAATCTCTCATAAATCTAAAAAAAATCAAATTTAAAAATTCTAAAATTTCCTGAAAATCAAAAATTATTTCAAAACAAAAAACATTTCCTTTCCCAAAAATGCATTTTGGAAACTTCTATTTTCGAAAAAAAGATTGCTTAATCTTTATCACCTTTTATTTCCTAAATGAACTCTCTACTTTTGAGTTCGAATTGGAAACAAATCTTCATTTTTAAAAGGTTACCCAAAACACTCTAGTTTCTAATTATCTCAGCCACTCACTCTAATTTTCTCAAATCAATTTTGATTGTTTGTTCAATCCTAAATATCTATATAAACCCCCTTCATTCACATTTTAAGGATCTGACTTTTGAAAATTAATTCATTTATGCAGGTTTTATCAAGCAATCAATTACATATCTTAGTTTTCTCAAATATCTGAGTCGAAGTGCTGTCAAAATCAACATTGAGAGCCACATCCATCCACTTCTATAGATTGCAGAGAAGCAACAGAAGAATTTGAGCATAGATTGGATTGGTTTGATTTAATTTCTTATTGTATTTGCTCATTAATATGATTAATTTCTATTTTTTTGTAGGGGTAATATTTTTTTAGTAATTTACTTTGTTTAGTTCAGTGCGACTAATCTATTTTCCCGAGTCTTGCAGAGATCTCCCCTACATACATTTGGTGAACCCGTTGTGAATCACACGAGCTTGACAGATAGGAGGGTAATGGAATTAGAAATACATTTGCATGCATGTGTATAATTTTTGTAGGTATTTCATTATTGGATGTTGGAAAGACCTGAAAATTTAGATCATCTATTTTTCTCATCTATATTTGGCACCCCCGGTGGGACCAAATCACAAGGTTTTAAAAGATTTGGTCATATCTTTCAAAAAATTTTAATTTTTTCTATGAAATTTTTACTGCAAGTTGGAATTTAATAATAGGAGCCTACATTCCAAAAATTAGATTTTTATGATTAATTTTGTGCAACATATAAAATTTTAATGATATTTCATAAAAATTGGGTGCAAATCAATGATTTTTCCTAAAAAAATTACATCTCTAAAAAATCTCTTGAAATTCTAGAATATTAGGTCTTTTCTTTGTGATTTTGATTTTGATGATAAATAATTGCCAAAAAAGTAGATCTTTGAAAAATAGTCTGTTTTGATAAACTGGGTCCCTAGAGCACAAATGGAGGAGTTTTTTGAAAATTCTTGCACTTTTGGACAACTCACTGATTTTTAGCAGTGGTTACTTGTTTCCATTTCTATTTTTGGGTTAAAAAATATAGCTAAAAATTGGATCTTAATGACTAGGTCAAAAGCACAAAAAATTCAAGGTGCACTTGTTCCAAATTCTCTTTCCAACTCATTTCTAGCATACTATTTTTGGGTTACTAATCTTGATATTTTTAGCTTGTGTCTTTTTGGAAAAAAATTGCTCGTCAAAGATCCCAACGTTTTCCTTAATCATTGCATGTAGGTTGGGGGAAAAGCTAAAAAACTACTAATTAATGTTAGTTGCAGGGGTAGCTTAGTTGCATTTTCCTGCTTTCTTTTCAAAACACTTCAATTTGGATTTTTAAAAAGAACTATGTGCTTGCCATACACACTTGAATTGGTGTGTAACAATTGAACCCATCTATTTTGTGTGTCTGGCATGCTTGCGCATCTATGGAGTACTCCCACTACTAACACACACTATCCTCTCCCTCTAACTCTCATGGTATTAGGTGCAAGAGAAAAGTGTTAGCAAAACTCAATTTTTATTTTATTTTTTGAGATAGAAGCGATATTTGGTGGGAAAAGAGGTACTCACCCCAAGTATTGGTTCAATTGACACTTCTTCAGTCTGCTATATAAATTGATGCTAGCATTTTGGTACACCCCACAGTTTCCCTAGTACCCACATTCATGTGTGATATATTAAATATTTTCCTTTACATGGAGAGGATTAGTATTGTTTCTCTCGGTGGCATGTAGAACCCCGAAGGTACCCCCACTATGAGACAATTATTTTAGTAGCCACAAACACTCTACTTGCTGATATAGAAGGTCAGAGATCAACTAAGACACCCCACATAATTGTAGTTCATTGTAGAGATAACAATTCCTTTGGAAGTGATGCCCATTGGAATATGAAGTCTGGTGTGCCTGAGAATTGAGTGCACTTTAAGGAGGAGATTGTGCCTCTAGACCTTTAATATATCCACATTGAATAAGTGTAGCTAGATTTTATCCAAGTGGAGATTCAACGGTATTGTCCTTGCTAGCCATAGGATTGTGAATTTTTTTCTAGATACTTTAGCATACAAAACTCCACGTCTGTTGTGTTTGTTGAGTGTTCTTTTGAAAAAAATAATTCAAAAACATAAACTTGTCAAATCATACTAGTGTCTTAGGGAGTCAACAACCTATTGGTCAAACCACAATCAGACAAACACTTGAAACTATTTCATTAAAACTACAAACTATCAACAAAATCTATTTTCCCAAATCTGCAATTTAGCAAACAACTCTCTAGAATCTGCCAACAACCGTCAATCTACAAACAATCTCAAATTACCACAATTGCCTGTATTTTGTCACAATTTCCATTTCATTATGTTGTAATTGCCTTGTCATTTTGTTGCGATTGCCCTGGCATTTTTTTGCAATCATCGCCATTATACTGCATTTGACCTTTCAGTGTGACGCAATTGTCTGATATCCCTATTCTTCAAAACTCTTTGATTCATCTGATCATTTTAATTAGTCTATAACCTCTAAAATACCAATTTCTCAATTTTCTACTCTAATCATACCCAATTTAAAACAAGACCATACCAATTTTTTTGACATTAGCATACCTCTCTTTTGGGCCTGGTAATCATTTAGCACTGCCAATATAATTAGTTAGAATAGATTCATTTTGATCTCTCCACCATAAATCTTATCAAAACCAATCAACCTTGACTCCATGTTTCATCTAAAACATGAGTCTAATCAAATCAATATCAAACCCATTCAACTCTTAGATCAAGAGAAATCAAACTCTATCTCTAAGATTGTCTTTTTTGAATAGGAACCAAAGCCTATTAAAAGAGGTATCACCTTTTATCTAGATGCATCTAAAATCATACCATATCTTGTCATTCAAACTAGTAGCAATATGTATCTTCCATACCCTTTTGGCCTAAGACTAATAACCTAATATCCAACATGGAATAACCCAGATGACTTTTACTTCAATCCATCTCCCCAATATGAAGAGGAACAAAATCCCAACTACTATGACGATATAAACCCTTTTTTCTATACATAAATTTTCTCTGAGATGGCACAACCACTTGCTAATCCCCTTGTACTTCACAGACCCCAAGCCTAATATCAGCGATTGGAAAATATCAATATCTTATGTTTTCAGCAAGTACCTTAATCTAGAGATCAATATATAACCTACAATAGATCATACGCGCCTACATCACAACCCCAGTATCAAAGACAAGCTAATGTATCTGATAATGTTGAAAAAATGCCACCATCACAAAATGATATCCTCATGCAACAAACACAAGACCTTCAAACCCAGTTAGATGATCTTCAAAGTCAAAGTCAACCAAAGTCTTACACTTATAGAGGACTTATATCCCTACCCTGTTGATCAATCAAGGTATATGCCTCTAATCACATTACATGTTAATGAACATCCTCTTATTTACTCAAATCCACCACCAAGGATTTCCCAAACAAACACAATTTCAAATATGTCATTTATTATACCACATGTGCAATAAAAATAAACTTATAACACGCAAACACAATGTGGTATCACGAACAAGATCACCCAAGAAATAAAATTTTCAATCATTTGCTTCAAAAACTAGTTCATAGACATTATCCTATTGTTGAACACTATAAAAATCATCTACCCATGTCTAGCAATGACACATTCCAAAATAATTACACCAATGACACATCTTCCGCCCATGAAGAATTTTTCCCTCAAGAAGCCTCAATATTTCCCAACATTCATTCATCTCCTAAAGCATCACAAGAGAAATCTTTTCCATTTCCATCGTATGATATATCTAGTGATGAGACCTCCTGAGGGTTATCCATAATGGATTTCCAAGTTAATCCGTTTCATGATACAATTCCCTTTTACAATTCAACAATTTTAGATCCAATGTCACCATATGATCCATTCCCAAGCAAACTCATTTTAGAGAGTCCAGTCCTCCAACCTCCTTTTTTCGCATGTCAAGACATTGAATCCTTCCCAAAATTCCCCACACAGGTCCAAAATCATACCCCATATCAAGGGGGTGATGTAAAACATGAAGAAATGAGTCCAGAAATAAATCAAGATCAAGATACCAAGAATGGCCAAAACTATCCAATTTTTGACCAAAGAACCCATCTTTCTAGAGTCTCATGAATATTCCACTATCCTTGTCCATCCTATCCAAGATGATCCTCTTCCATATCAAGCACAAATTTCCTTTCAAGTCTTATTGACATTACACTTCCTAAGAAAGATCATGTGACCCTTCCATTATTTCTGATGATGCTATCCATACTCAAGAGAAGAACACCCTTAAAATGGGGTCTGATGGTCCTCTTCCAAGTCAAGATAAAATTATCCCTTCATCTTCATGTCCAACAAAAGATCCCATCATCCCTCTAGATCCTCTTCATGAGCTTACCATTTTATCACCTCCATGTTCTAACACTCCAAACCCTCCACAAGAGCCTATCCTAGCAAATGATACAACCATTTCTCCTATGCCACCTCAAGATTCTATTATCCTTTTTAATCCCCTGCATGATCCTAGTACACCTACATAATTTTTTCCTGAACCTTCTATAGATCAAATGTGTCCCTCCACTTCCATCCATTCTAGTCCAGTCTATGATCCTAATTGTCCTCCAAAAGATCTCATCACCCCTACAAAATCTAATAATGAGCCCCATACATATACACTTGGTTTGTCCAGTTTCATTTGGCCTAATATACTTCATGATCCTATCATGCCTTACATACCTCCTCCACCTCAAAATGGAGTTGCATCTTTCTATCAAAGCAAAAAGTTACCCTTTTCTACGAAGGTCTTCCAAAGCATGCACTATCAAGGAAGAGGGTTGGGCATCCATGAACAAGACATATTGGAACCCCCTTATATAATAGAAAACCCCAAAAATCTTGTTCTTGGCTACCCGTCTCACATTGAAGATGTTGGTACCATTCATAGATCATACATTCCTCCACCGAAACCCAAGCATACATTAAAGCCTTCAAACCCTCCATCCATCTTCGGTTCATATATCTATCCATCACCTATCCCTATCACTTCTTTGTCACCATACAATCCTAACCCAAATCAAGTTCAACAAAGGTACACATCCTTGAAATTTTTTCCACCACATATCCGCATGAACCCTCTATATCATTCCTTTCCATCCATAAATCCCAATACCTTGGGAAGCGAATTGGATGCCAAGCATAAAATTTGTAAGTCCAAAAATCCACATCCATTAAAGAATCAACATTTCCAATCTAATTGACATGTAAAAATAAAGAAAATATGATCCATAAAGACAAAGAAATATCAAAAAAACCACAAAGGCTAATTAATAAAAAAATAAAGTCAAAATTCATATGGGTTCCTAAATGCCTTGTGCAAGCAATGTATTCCGAGGACCCACAAAAGAATGAAAAATCAAAGTCCATGTGGACTCCTAAGAATCTTCTTGAAGCATAATGTCTTAAAGAAAAATTAAAGTCGACATCCAAGATTTCTATCCCTCCATCTAAACATCAAAGAACTTTGAAATCCATTTTCATTCCTTATATCCCAAAGTCAAAGTCCCCTTCTCCATCAAAATCTAAAGCTTTTAAATATACTTTTCCTCCATTAATTTACCACCCTTGAAGGTGTGTGCCAATGTTGACCTGTCACCCTTTCAATCTAATCCTACACAATTATTCCAATACCCCATCTATTATTCAACTTCTATGTTCTATCCTTCCATACCCCTTATCCAATCCTTTGTATAAACCCTTATCCCACTTCATCTAATCATCCATTTCATTTCCCTTTGTCATTATCTTTCCAATGTCTTTGAGCATACCATCAAAATATATGGTCCATTTTTACGTGTCCTTCAAGAGAACCATACAGAAAGGAAGATGCTTGAGTCATTCGTCCATGTCATGTCATGCCTCTATTATCTTCCTAAAAAGTCAAAAAATAAAAAAAAATGAAAAAAGGGGAAAAGAAAATTGTTGACTCGATGAAAACCTTTCAAACAAGAATCTTGGTAACAAAAAAAAAGAGAACCTGACAAATAGGCACTTTGGGCAAGTACCATGATGAAAACCTGGCAAACAAGTGTCATGTGTAATTTATGAACTTCTTGCATTCCATACTTGGGGGCAAGTGTCATCCATATTTTCCTATCATATCATATCCTGTTCATTTCCTCCATTATCCTATTACCCTCATATCCTTTATCTTATTAACATCCATATTCCCCTTTTCCCCAAATTGATCTTAACAAGGCTAAGGATCTCCCAAGAAGCATCACATGTCCTATTTGCTTCATGTTTTCCACATGCCTTTGGTCTATATCCCTTATCTTATCCACATCCCTTTGGTCCATATATTGCCTATCTTATCACAGACTTCACTACATATCCCTTCCCCTTGCCCATTTACGATCTTGCTTCTCCTATTCATATCCTATCATTTTCCTATACAGATCCCTTTCTTGGTCTTGATATACAATAAAGACATAAAAATGCAAAACATGTTTTTTAAAAAATCTCTTGACATGTTCATTCTTATGCATCATATGCCATTCAATGCACCATGTCATACCCTATCTTGTCATGTACAAACCCTAAACTTGGGAAAAACATATTATCTCATTTCCTGGATAGTCCTTGGCACCTGTACAACTTCAAGACATACTAAGAAACCTTCGGCCTTCCTCCATCTACCAGTCCATCAATCAATTCAAAAATTCCTTTCCTTTCTAGACACTAGGGGAAATTCAATACGTCTTGCTCATGTAAATATTAATATCTTGAAAACAACGCATAAAAAATTAAATAAATTCCTAAATAAAATTCAAAAAGAATAAAATAACATCCTGAAAAAAATTGCATAACGTCCTGAAAAAATCCAAAAAATAGCATAACATCCTAAAAATAAAATTCAAACAAATCACATAACATCCTAAAAAAAATACAAAATGTCCGGAAGAAAATAAAAAAACATTAAATATTATCAAAAAATATTTGCAATAAATCATCTCTGTCATGACAAGTAGAAAGTGACAACAAACATCAAATCTCAAATCAAAGCAATGATCTTCATATATTGGAAATTGACTTATAAGACTTGTCTTTATCAACAATCCAATATGTCATCAATCGAATCACTCAAACAATCAATCAAACAAATGTCTTATACAATGTCAGATATTCTCAAAATCGGACAAATTAGTCTTGTATGAGTGGTCAATTTATCCAACTAGAAACATTCACATCCACATCAAACCAAGCAATGGTTAGTAAGTGTTGAGCGTTGTTTTTACACAAGTCAATTGCTAGGATCTCGAGATTTGATTTCCTCTCTTGAAAGAATAACAAAGTTATTCCCTAGGGTTCTCCAGGGTCGTGGTACAACCCGCTTGGTTACTCAATTGAAGATGAATGTGAATGTTCATGAGGAGGCCTTTGCTAGTACATTCAAGACATCAAGATACAAAAAAAATTTAGTACTTTTTGGTTTTTCCCGATTTATCAAAGGTTTTGTGTTTTAACTAAGGATGCAATTTTGTGTTTTTAAAGATGATTACTTTTAGATCTATGAAAAAATTTAAATGAGTAAGGTAACAAGAAACAAAATAAATTTTCTAAAAATGAAATCCTAAAGGACATAAACCATTGTCGATCTTCCCTTGCAAATTGAATGATGGAGAGATTTGGAACAAACCCACGAAGCATAAATCACACAATGTCACGATTCTATACTCAATGGATATAATCATTTGGAGAGAAAGTGTATTCGCTCGTACAAGATTTTAAAAACCTATCAAATCGTGAAGCCACCAAGATGCACGCACACACGAGATAGGTTTATTGTTAAGACCAATAGATGATATTTTCCATGAATTCGTCACAACAAGGTAGATAGATAACAACAAACTCCAACTAATAAAAACGCAGATTCAAAACACAATAAAAAATTGGCTCTTTGAAAATAATGAACAAGTATGCACACATTCATCAATTTTGCATAGATAGAAAAAAATATCACACCATGAATGAAGCGCCAATTTTAGATTTTTATTGCATTAGGAATTTGACTCTATTAAATTTCTTTTGATTACAATATATAGAGTTTCAATCTACAAACTCTGAATGCCAAAATTAGGGCATAAAAGACTCTGAATTAATGAAAATAAACTAAAACTAAAATTTTGCTAAAAGAAAACTATTGCTAACTGATACTAAACAACTTGCATGGATTTTAAATCTATTTACAATCAATTTTCCATGTAAGAGGGATCAAACTCGTCAAGAAAAGAGAGAGAAAGAAGATGGGGTTTCTTTGCCTGCAACTAGAGTCTTCCTCTTGATCTTGGAGTTCTCCCTTGGAATCTTCATTTGGGGTTATCTTTGCAGTGGGAAATGATAGGAGACCCTTATTCCTTCCAAAAAAAACTCTAGTTAGGCACCCATCTAATCTGGAGTTCAACTTCCATGCAAAAAAGTGATCTCGCTGGAAAGAACCATAAATTCAAACCCCGATCTCTAGTTTGAAGTTTTCCAAGTGCCAAAAATTATTAAGTGTCAAAATCCAAAAATGGAGCCCCAAAAGTTTTGGCCATTTCAGAAGCTAAAAGGCCAAATTTTTTGGCCCTTTCAGAGGTCAAAAGGCCGAAAGATGGTAAGGGCTGAAAGGGCAAAAATATTGACAAACTGAAAGGCCGAAAGGCCAAACTTCAGACTTATCCTTTGGAGAAAATGGTTGTGAAAACTATGTCGCTCAAAAATGGTTGAAGGGATCTGTAGAGTCAGTTCAAGAACACCCATGGATGGGCATCTCAGAGCCTCTGCATGATCTCTTGGACCTTCTCATAATTTATTTTCTTCCTCTTGACCTTATTAACCCTTCATTCTTGCTTCTCTCTGAAAATGGTCAATTTAGAAGCAAAGAACTTGATCTCTTCCTCATGTTCCAACATCCTCTGCATATCTTCTCTTGAATAGAACAATTGATGCAAGGCCTCTCTGGTGCTAATTCCTACCAAGATATCTTTAAACTATTATATTACCTTTTTGGCCAGGCATAGGGTTTGTTTCTATTGATCCCTATACAAGTCTAAACCAATCTCTATGAAGAAACCTTCTATTTCTTCTACCCAATCCATGACCTCTTTTTGTTTCTGCATTATGTGCGCTAGACATTTTTCATAGACTTTAACTATTTTGGATATGCTTTTTATCCAGGTCTCAAAGTTGTCTAGCTCTTCTTCATAAATCTTGACCAAGATCTGGAAGTGTTGCTTCTTGATTACTTTTAGGTCTTGGAGAATATCCTTCCATTTTCTTCCTTTAGAATTCAATCCCTCTTCATTCTCCTTTAGTTCTTGTGGCCTCGATTAGGGTGACTTTGTAAGGCCTGAATACTTGGGGTTGGATGAGCATTGGAGCTCTTATGTTAAACCCTGTTGATGAGTCAGGTGTATCTTGTCCCTAGTTTGTAAAGCCTTCTAGGACTTAAAAATTAGAGATTTGGAACTCATCCAAACCCAAGGCATCCAGAGGGTTGTCCTATTCTTTTGGATGCTCCACGTGTTTTCTTGTAGTCTCCTTTTCTTTCCTCTTCTAAGACCTTGTCCTTTTAATCAGAGGTGTGTCTTCCTCTTCTTCTGGATCCTCTTGTAAGGTTTCTAGTTGTGGAGACACAAAAGCTCTCTTCATTTTATACATTTTCTTTCCTTCTCCTGTGGTAGGGGGAGATTGACTAGAAGTGGAAGGGCCTTCATCTTGTGTGGTCTGTGATGAACCAATTGGAGGATCTATCTATCTTGTCATCCTAGTCTTGGGAGATTTGTGCCTAGGATTTGAACCATATTCTACTACACACTCATGGCCATACACTGTCCCTGGCTTTTGTGGTGGAACCTTCTTGTATTGTAGTACAGTGGCTTTCTCTCCTCGTTTCTTATCAGCCTTCCCAGGTGGATCCATTAATGTATTTACCAGAATAGGATCCATTTTATAGGGCCTTTTAATCCATTCCTCTATGGTTCTGACCACATACAAAGCTCAAAATTCAATATCATCATTCTCATCTTTATCAATTTCTACATTTAGGATGGGCCTATTGTATATCTTGTCCATAGTATAAATTGATTCCTGCACTTTATATGAATCATTCTCCCAAACCTTCAGGGGAATTAGGATCTTCAAAGTCTCCTATGCAAGGGTAAGGGACATCCTACAGTAGTCCCTGATTTTGACCTCATGATCATCCACACAGTTTATCCAGTGATCTTCGAGGTGTGGCTCATGAATATAGAATTTGCCAATAATGTGGCTGTATGTACCTATTGGGTCGAATCGGGCCCAAATGGGTTTGTACAGTTGAAGTGGTCAGTCATCCCACTCGAAGGACAAGGACTTGCAAAATTTCATGTCTTGGAGAGTGTATGGGCCTAGGAGGATAGGGAAGTCCCCATAGTGCTTCTTCTTATGCTTTATATGTTCATAAGCATTTGGGAGTTTCCTGGCCATTTCTAGAATAATTATCCATTCTGATGGGTACTTGGGCAGCTTCATTGGTTGCAAAGTAGATCCTACCACCTGGATGTATGTAAATGTCCTAAATTATATGTAATAGGCCCTAATGGACCTTACTTTGGCAACTGCTTCTTCTCACATTCTCTTCTCAAAATCACCTTCAATGGATCAAATGATTGCTAAGATGAAAGTATCATTTACTATCCTGTAGTCTAGACTATCTTCTGGCATATTTTCCCTTTTCACTAGCTGTGGGTATACAATATGGGGCCATGCATTTTGATCATTGATGTTCATCCTTTTGGTGAGCCCCATATAGTCTTCCCGTGTGACTAACAAGTACACTATGTATGTACTCATGTAGAATTTTGGATTATGTTTCACCATAGTCAGTTGTTCATCTAGTCTGTCACTGATAATGGGGGCCCAATAGAACCTGGCCTTGTAGTTCCTGATCTTCTCTATTAATAGGATCATCGAGTCCTCAAGATAGATGGATTGAGGTAGTCCATACACTCAGCTTATAAGTGTTACCTCCACTTGGATGTCATCTTTGAGATATCCTCTCCTGAGGTCTATCTTATCCAATTTATTCTTTGGGAGAGGTTTCTTGAGGTACTCCTTGTTTGCAATATCGTATGCCTCTTCACCTTTGTTCCTGAACCACCTGAGTCCCTTTCCTATGAAGAAGTTGTAGAATTTTTCTACACCCTTTTGGATGTGGAAGACCTCTTCTATATTGTCTGGTCTTATATCCATAACTACCTGTCCTTCTGTATTTTTCACTACCCTCTCATATGTGTTGTAGTGGTTGGTTAGAGTCATTATCATCTTTGAAGATGCGATGACCACTAGATGTGCTGTTGCATTGACTAGGCCAGAATAAACCATGGAGGTACAATATTCAAACCTTCCTATTGGCTGGGAGCACCTCACCAAGAACTCATCCCAGTCTATGTTCCTGATATCAATATCGCTGATCTCAACATATTTTCTCCTAATATTTGAAGGGGGATGATTCCCCTTGTAAATTTACTTCATTGGGGATGTTCATTTCTCAGGCATTCCTACGAGAAAAATGCAAGTAATAGTATCTTTTATTTGAAAAAAGAATAAAAAATAGGAAAGGACAACAAACAAATTGAAGAAAACATAAGTAAAGGCTCTTAAGTAGCCAGAAATGAAAATTCACACTTTCGGCCTCTTTGGGTTTTCAGACGCCAAAATCTAGGTCGGGTTCTAAAAAGGCCAAAAGTGCAAAAGAGAAAGCTTGAAGGAAAAAACCCTCTCGGGATTTTGGGGTGCAAAAGGCTGAAAAAACTTTCAGAATCCAAAATTCTAAAACCATCGAAGGGAACACCCTGTCTTTGGTCATTCAGAATTTTTAGGGTTTCAGATGTTTCAGAGGTCTGAAATTCCAAAGAGACAAAAGATGTGATGGGAACTTGTGTGAAAGCCATCCCGAGAGGGAAATTTTTCAACCTTTTAGAGGCTGAAAACCTATGACTAGGTCACGACAAGAAACCCTAAAGCCAACCAAAAATAAAAAAGAAAACCACAAAAATAGGAGACTGCCTCCCCTACAAGCTCAAGGGCATGAACCCTAGGGACTTGGGGAAGGAAAAATGATCAAAGACCAGAGAAGATACCCTAACTTGACCGACAACAACAAAAAAACAAAAATGACAAGAAGGGGAGATGGGAACCCTACTTTTCAAATGCGAGAAGGGAAGACAAAAACTACGAGAGCCGAGGGCAGGGAGCAAGTGACAACTACTAAGCAAGGAGGTGAGAAGGAATGGCAAGCGCACAAGGAAGCATAAATAACTCCGAAGATGAAAACACAAAGTGAGGATCACTTTGGGCTCGGGCCACTTAAATAGCCCATGGGGTGATGTCACCCAGTTTCTACATTTCAAAGGCTGAAATGCTGAAGATTAGGTGGCCTCATTCCCCCTTTCGTTATTTTGGGGTCTAAAAAACCAAAAGTTTTGAAATTTTTATACTTCTTCCTTTTCAGTGTTTCAGAGGCTGAAACATCAAGAGGGCTAGGCTTGGCCTTTTGACCATCTCAGGGTTTTGGAGGACTTTGGGTCCTTTGAAACACTAAAAGGGAAAAAAGGCCAAACAATGCCTTGATTTCCCTCAACAAGCTCCTCAAGAGACCCAGTTCAAGGAACATGGAGAGGGGTAGACTTGAAAAACACCAAAAAAATAAGGGGGGTCCCCATGGTCAGAGGACCAAAATGGGGTGTGTGTTGTGGACCCACAACAAATAGCCCCCAAAAAAGAGGAATGACCAAGGCATTTCTTCATCATCAAGACTCCTTTGGATTGTAACTTTGCAACAGAAAAAAAAACCAAGAGATGTCTGTGTTGACTATCTTTCAATGAATTTAAGTTTTAAGTTTTTTTTTTGGGCTGGTATACCAGTGTGTGCTCATGTGTGCTCATTCCTTGACCTTTTATTATGGTAGCTAGAACGTTTGTCAGCTGTTTCCAACCTTCACCATGTAGACCAGGGCTTCCTGGAAAGATATTTTCTACCAGTCAAGTGTCCATAATCGTGACAACATTTTCCCTAAATCCCAAGTATAACCTTTCTCTACTGTCAGCTAGGTGTCCATATCCCCGGTTGTTATAGTCACCTTTGTCTATTTTGTCTACTAAGCTATAGCTTTTGCTTGAGAGTTCTATTCTTTGAACAATTGTTCTTATTTTCTTCTTGGCGCATGAAATGTGTCAGGCTCTTGATGTATGTAATTCCATGCATTCAGGTTCACACTGTCTTCTTTGATCAATCCAAGCAGCGATTAGGCTATGCTACTCAGATTTTATACTTGTGACCTCTTCAGACCAATTTTATTTTGTGTGCTCTTTCCTCTCTTTCTTAAACTATTTTTTCTTTTGCCGCTGCCTTTGCATTCATTTAGACTTGGGTTCTGGGACTGGTGGGTACCCGAATCCATGCACTAATTCTGGTTGTAATTGACAAATGAATGAGAAACCAATGCTCTTGGGTGTTTTCTCTTAATGTGTTTTGTGATTAGGATGACCGAGATTTGAACATCTTTCTATTTGCCAATGATAGATGCCACCACTTTGTTTTTGGAGTGTTCTCTACGCTGCATGTTCCTTTGGATAATTTGACTGAGAAATACCTCTACCCCAATTTAGGAACCACTTGGGATGAATCCAAGACACACTTGAGCCAAATAAAATTGAGTCCCGACAAAAGGAGGTGACCAAGGACGGAAGAGAAGGACCGACAATGAAGAAAATGAAAGATTGAAAGAAAGAAAACAAAGAAAAGAAAAAAGACTATGATATAGGGGACGAAAGGTAGTCCTGTTTAGGATTCGAAGTAGTGTTTGAGGAATTTCCCATTTACTAGAAATGAGGTCAATTTTCCATTTAAGGTGCTGATCCTGAAAGTGTTCTCTCCCAAGATCTCTGATATCTGATAGGGGCCAACTTTTCTTTTTCCTTATCGCACATGAGGACAAGGTCAGAGATCTTGAAGTCTTTAATGGTGGTTCTATTATTGAATAACCACTTGATGATGGCCTAGTGCTGCAATACATTCTCTAGGGGAAAGGTTCTCTTCTCCTCCAAGTTGATGAGGTTCATGAGTCTAACTTGTACTCGATCTTTGCTTCCCATGTCTTGGTCCATAAATCTCAAGATTGGGATTTTCAAGTTCATAGGGAAGACCGGTTGCAAGCCATAAATGAATTGGTATGGGGATGTCCCCAAAGTGTTCTTGATCCTCACCCAGTCTGTCCATAGGGTATATTTCTGTTGTGTCTGCCAATCTCAGAGATTGTTATCAAGGAGATGTTTGATCACTGTTGTCATGTTCTTTTTGGTAGACTCTGCTATGCCATTTCCTTGTGGATAATAATTAGAAGAGAATTTGAGGATTACTTGGTTTTCAAAGGCCCATTGCATGAGTGAGGTAGATGAGAAAGAAGGATCATTTTCACATACCAGATAGAATGACATTCCAGACCTGGTTATGATGCGTTCCTCTAGGAACTTGGTCAGTACCTCTGTGATGCAATTCTTCAATGCTTGGCCCTCCATTCAGTGCATGCAGTAATTTGTAGATATTAGAATGAAATTTTGTCCTACAGACGGTTGGGGATTAATCACTCCAACAAAATCTAAGCCCCGTTGGGTGAATGGATGTACCTCATATACTGGCTGTAAGGGCATTGCCAAATTTCTCTCTTAGGTTGTGCTTGTTTGGCAAGTGTGGCATGATCTGATGTGTTCTCCACTGTCTTTGAATAATGTTGTCCAAAAATACCCTACCCTTAGGATATGATGAGTAGTCACCTCAGATGAACCATGCCCTATTGCGTATCTATCATGAAAATATTCCAGGATTTGCTTCGCTTCGAGCCTATCCAGGAACCTCAGGTATAGACCCTCATAATTGTGTTTATACAACCAACCATTATTTAAAATGTAGGAGCTGATTTTGATTTTCAAAGCCCTTATCTATGAGCCATTCATCCCCTCTGGGAAGAGATTCTATAGTAGGTGGTAGACCATGTCTTGATACCATATAGTAGTGATCACACATTGATCGGTGTAAGTTTGGCATACTAAACCTTCTTCCACTTCAGAGATCAATTTTGGCAAGCCTTGGCCTCTTACTAGTTTCATTGGCTATATTTCTAGGTTGAACTCTTGCAAGATGGCTAGCCATTTTACTCTTCACTCTTGTAGCTCATTTTGCATCAATAGATATTTTACGGCTACATCTGGGACTATCCCAAAGACTTTTCTCCTCAACATGTAGTGCCAGAATTTATTTATCACTTTGACTAAGGAAAAATATTGTTTGTCTAGGTTGGGGTACTCGACCTCAGCATTCTTAAGGGGGAAACTCATGAAAGCTATTGGTCTCTCATTCTCCCCATCTTTCTTCTGTGTGACGATACTGACACAAGAATGTTTCGATGTGAAAGAGTACACCTTAAAGGGAATAGTGTAATATGGACTTACAAGAACAGGGGCTATGGCTATTGAGTTCTTGATTTCTTCAAATGACTGCCTCACTGGGGGTGTCCACTCAATCTTAGCATCCTTCTTCACCATGTCGTTGAGTGGTTTTACTATCTCGGCAAAACCGCTAATGAACTTCCTTACGAATTTGATCTTACCAAAGAAAGACTTAAATTCTTCATGAATGTGAGGTAGTGTTAGTTTAAAAATGGCTTGGACCCGGTCGATGTCAATTACTATCCCTGTTTCTAAAATTATTTGTCCAAGAAACTTGCCCTTTGTCACCCTGTATACATAATTTTTAGGATTTAGGGAAATCCCATATTTCCTACATCTTTGGAGGACCTTCCTTAAGTCTCTTATATGATCTGCTCATTGTTTTAAAAAAATATTCAGATCATTCATGTAGATGATGATACATTTTCTGACCAGCCCTTTGAAGGTAGTATCCATTTCTCTCTGGAAAGTAGCCCCGACATTGATTAAACTAAAGGGCATTCACTGATAGGCAAACATCCCCCATTTGGTGGTGAATGTCATCTTTAATATGTCTTCCTTGTACCATTACTTGCTTGTATCCTAAATAGCCATCCAGGAAGGACATAATTTGGGAACCATTCACTACTTGCAATAGCTCATCAAGAGAAGGGAGTGGGTAATTATCCTTTTGAGAGGTTTTGTTCAGGTTTCAAAAGTCCATGCACAATCAAATCTCACTAGTTTTCTTTCTCATGGGTACCAAGTTGGCCACCCACGTGGAGTGTAATATGGGAAATATGATTCTAGCATCCAGTAACTTCTAGACTTCCTTTTGTATCAAGGGCTCCTTTGTAGGATTGACGGGTCGTTGACGTTGGCAGAATGGTTTAGAATCTGGCTTCAGTTGGCTATTGTGCATAATGAATGAGGTGTCATACATTTTTAGTTCTTCATAACTCCAAGATATGACATCTTGATACTCTATAAGGAGGTGGACCATCTCATATTTTTCCTCTTTCGTACATACTCTCCCAATGTGAACTTCTCTTGGCTCATCTTCGGTGCCAAATTTATATAATTCATACTCTTTACCATCAGGTTGTATGTCTGGACATCTTTTCATAGCGGTCTCATCACTGTAAGAACTCCTCTCTAGTTCCACCATTCCTTTGGGTATGGAATTGGTCCTTAGGTTTATGATGCCTTGATCGTTATGGTCTTCCATTCTAACTTCTTCTTCTACCTCTTCCTTCTCTTAGACTATGATTTGTTTCTCAAACACCCCTGCACACATGCTGAACTCAAGGGTGTGTTGGTCATCTTGAAAGACTTGGAAATTGGTGATGTTATCCAGGATGGTCGAGGCCGTAATGAGATCAACTGAGAAATTCTTTAACTTGGACTTCTCCATCAGATGTAATGAGCTGGAGGATACAACTAGGGCATCAACGACGACGTTATTCCTTCATGGGATGGCTTTGATGTTGAATACTTTGAAGTCATTGATCAAGTCCCATGCCCTATTTTGGTAGGTTGAAAGCCTCCTATCATTGAAATAATATTGACTGCAAATTTATTTGATGACCAATTGTGAATCTCCTTATATTGTTAAGGCTTTTATTCCTTTCTCGTGGGCTAGGAGGAGTCCACACACCAATGCTTCATATTCTGCAACATTTTTAGTGAACAAAAATTGTAATCTGTATGTAGCATAGAAAGACTTACCTCTTGGATTTATGAGTTCAATCCTTTCTCCCACTCCTTGTTTACATTTATAGGCATCAAAATGAAATTTCCATATTTGGTACTGCTTTGCGGTGTTCAAACCATCAAAGAACCTCTTTGTGAATCCCTTTGTTTGGGACTTCTACCTCTTTTCTCTGTCACTACCCGAGGAAGTCCTCTCCTTTTTCCATCTCTTGGACACTTTTGAGGTTGGTGAATTTAGTACCTCCACCATCTTTATCTTCCTGTATTTCTTTATATGGCAGACATGCTCCATTATATGAGTTGCTCTAGTCACTAAACAAGTTATATAGGGCTTTTGGTGTCTAAATCTGACGCACTATCTTGACTTTCAGTCGGGGTGTCCAGGTCCACTAAGTTATCTGTCCTAATCATAGAGACACATTTTCTTGTCACTTCAAGGGTTCCTTTTTTTTCTTCAGGTTCCCCTAGGGTTTTGACTGATAGAGAAATTTGGGTCAGCACTCGAGAGAGTGATTTTTGGAAATTAGAGCATGTGAATTCTGAGTGACTTTCTTGATGTAACCAAGAATACCCTGGCAGAAGAAGGATGTTAGGGTTTGCATATTTCCCTAGGTGATGCATGCTCATCATTATACTACTGATAAAGTTTTGAAAGATGTCTTCATGGATGTTGGGTTCTAGTAGGCCCTGCACCGGACTATGGCCTTGTTCTTCAACTTCTTTGATCTAGAACATGAAAATGTCATCCATCCGATAGGTGCCTAGGCCGGTCTATGTAAATAGGATTTCATTCAGAGAGTTATATTCATTGATCATCCTTCTCAACTTAGGCTCAACATCAATCTTGATTTGGTTGTTCATTCCTTTCCATGGTAACCATAGCTACGTGAAATTCATGGACAACCATCCTCTCAAGAATTTGGTCCATTCTCTACTTAGTAGCATTCCATATGTTTCAGGGATATCTACTATGTGCACTTTGATGTACTCTTGTATCCTTGGGTCAGAAACCAATTGGATTTGCATGTATTTGAGAACACCAATTACTTTGACTTCTTTTTTTCAAGCTGGATCACTACCCTGTTTGTTGTTTGCGGAGTCATTCCCAATTTATGACAGATGGATAATGACATGATGTTGCAAGATGCTCTAGAATAAATCAAATAGTTGTGTAGTTTCTTCCCAAATATCTGTAGACTGAGCAGAAATGGTGGTACCTCTATCTTGTCTTTGAACATCATCGGGAAAGCTTTAGAAGTGTTGACGTTAGAGGTGGTCTTTGCGTTTCTTTCCGTTGTCCCTTATTTTGAGTGGTCTAGGGATTTCAAGAGGGATTTTCTCTAAGAAGGGAGACCTTGAAGCATCTTGAACATTAATATGTTTTCCTTGGTCTTCTTTAGTTCTTCAAATGCACTGTATTTGTCATTTGACCATGCCCATTTTTTTTAATTAGTGAACATGTTTGGTGGGGATAATGCAGGAGCATTCAAACCTCTTGGTGGCGTAGGATTATTGTTTTCTCATGGATTTGGTGGAGTTTGTTGTTTACTTGGAGGTATGCCATCGGTCATAGGTTCCTTTCAACTCTGTAGATTGTAGGAATTTTTATGATCATTCAGGAAGGCATGAACTTCTGAGTACTTAGGCTCATTTTCTTTTTGGAATGGGAACATGAACTCTTCTTCTCCCGAACAAGGGCTTAGATTTTCTCCATTTCTAGATTCATAGGAATCAAACATCATGGCATTGAACTGAATGGGTGGTTTCTTTGGATCTTGGGGATACTGATTATGGGAGTTTCTTCCATATCCATTATTGCTTTGGTGCAGATTCAGAGCCCTAAAAAAATTAGCCTCCACAGCTCCATAGGTGTTAGCATTATCTGACGGTATACTACCATTGTTGGGCCGGGTTTTCCACTGTCTATTTGGTCTTTTCTTCCCAAATGACTTATCCTGTGTATTTTTGTTATTGTTGTAAGTGTTAAAACTCTGATTATGATTCTTGGGATAAGTATTTTGACCAGCCGGTACTTGTTGGTACCCACTTTGGTTTTGGGAAGGATTCAACTTCATTCGGGTGGGCTCATTTGTGAGTTGGGACAAGGTTTTCTTTATGAAATCCAACTCAGAGGCTAAGTGAGTATCAAGTTCAGCTTGGGGCACAACCCTCTATTCTATGAATTCTATTTTATGAGCCTGGTAATCAAGATAGGTGATGGATGGTGGTAGGGTTACAAATGGCTATGTCGGAATTGGATTTAGTGAATGTGGGTGAGTGGCCAAAGCTTGAGTGCTTGTTGAAAATGGATGTGGGGCAACAACATTGTTAATGATGGGCATGGTTTCCAAGTTCCCTTCTTGTGGGTTCATTTGTTGTGTAAATTTTATGGCCTCATTATACACCTTTTCCATTGTGTCTCTATCCGTAGGTGAGAGTCTTCTCAGAAAGATTGAAGTGAAGGGGTCCAGAGCTTTAAGGTAAGCTTGTATGACGGTTTCCTCTGGTATGGTGTAAGGAGCTTTTAACTTTTCATGCATTTTGTGGAAACGATGATTGAACATGGTGATTGGATCCTTAGGATATTTTCTCATTGTTATGAGCTGGTGATGTGTCGTAGAAGGATCTACATACAACTTAAATTGATTAATAAATTTGGTTTCAAATTTGATCCATGCGGAGATAGATCCCCGTGATAGTCAGGTACCATTTGTATGAAAATTCTCCCAAAGTGTATGGGAAAAGATGATAGACACCGTATTGGTGGGAAATATCCTTGCAGTTAGAAATTTCTTTGAAGGGATGGATGTGATCTTCTTCTGTCCTCGATTCACCATATATGAAACATGTGAAACACTTCTCCAGATTTTTGGGGAATTCATGGAGCTGTCCAAAAAAAATTAATGGTGAACTTTATGTGTTGGTGAAAAAAGCCATTGGATGAGGTTTCTGCAAATTTTGATTTTGGTTTTGATTTATGGCTATGGGATAGTTAGGAAAACGATGTGTGATTGCTGTCCAAGCAGGTTATGTGACTTGGTAGGATGGTGAGAGGAGTTCTCTCTTGTCTTCCCTTTGTCGCTATGATCTTTATGATGGTGAGTGAGTTCAATGAACTTGCCTCTTTTTAGTGATGATCTAAGCACTCATTCAAACCATTCCAGAGAAAAATATCTAATGTTATCAAACTTTTCAGTCTTGAGGCCCTCCTTTTAGTGCCACTTCTGTTGAGCGTTGCTTTTACACAAGTCAATTGCTATGATCTCAAGATTTGATTTCCTCTCTTGAAAGAATAACAAAGTTATTCCCAAGGTTCTCTGGGGTCATGGTACAACCTTCTTGGTTACTCAGTTGAAGATAAATGTGACTGTTCATGAGGAGGCCTTTGCTGGTACGTTCAAGACATCAAAATACAAAACAAATTTAGTACTTTTTGGTTTTTTCTGATTTATCAAAGGTTTTGTGTTTTAACTAAGGATGCAATTTTGTGTTTTTAAAGATGATTACTTTCAGATCTATGACAAAATTTTAATGAGTAAGGTGACAAGAAACAAAATAAATTTTCTAAAAAATGAAATCCTAACAGACATAAACCATTGTTGATCTTCCCTTGTGAATTGAATGATGGAGAGATTTGGAACAAACCCACGAAGCATAAATTAGACAATGTCACGATTCTATACTCAATGGATGCAATCATTTGGAGAGAAAGTGTATTCGCTCATGCAATATTTTGAAAACCTATCAAATTGTGAAGCCACCAAGATGTGCGCACACACAAGACAAGTTTATTGTTAATCCCAATAGATGATATTTTCCATGCATTCATCACAACAAGGTAGATAGATAACATCAAACTCTAAATAATAGAAATGCAGATTTGAAACACAATAAACAATTGGCTCTTTGAAAATAATGAACAAGTATGCACACATTCATCAATTTTTCATAGATAGCAAAAAATATCACACCATGAATGAAGCACCTGTTGGAGCTTTTTCTTGCAGAATCCTATATAGCAGCAATGCTTGACTCTTATAAAACCCAAATTATGATTAAGTCAAGAAACAAGTCCAATTAATGAGGATTAATCCTCCTTCACTTTGAGCTCCATAGGCTCAGGCGGGTGTACATAACTCAATTTATTTCTCCATAGTAAATCATGTAGTGGATTAACTTTTCACAATGATTCGCTCCTACCTTTTACTGCAAAAGTTGATAACAAATCCTACAAATAATAACAATCAGCTTTATGCAGAGTTTCACAAGCCATACTATGAATTTGATAAGAGAAAATACTTGAGTGAAATAAGGATTCTCATCCTTCTTGTTTTTGAGCTCCAAACTCAAGCAAGGCTAACCTATCAACTGCCTTAAAGATGTAGTAGTTTTCCACAGACAGGCTTAATATAACATAAAAATGAAAATGATAATAGTTTGTATATAAATTTTATGGGGCCCACACAACCTAACACATCATACCAGTTCCTTATCCAATGGGCATAGAGTCATTCAATATGTAAATACCTTTAACATCAAAGATACATCAAATTCAAATCCTGTAAATGATTACTAAATTAGACTATGCCTTGCGTAATCCATTCATACTTCGTAAAAAGAAAAAAATACTATTAAATCTATTTCAATCTCCTACTCACTGAAACTATCCTAAGGATTTAATTCTCTCCTTGAAGGAAACCTTAAAATAGTTCGACTCTCTGCCTTACAAAGTGATGAGCTGGAATGTCCTTAACAACCAATCCAAATGAGTATAAAAACTAGAAACATAGACAACTATTCATCCAAATCATGCAAATCACAAGAAAATATAGACATATATTGATGTTAAAGAATCAAGTACATACACGATCAGAGCCAAAGAGACCACTGATAAACTTGATCAAAATATGTAGAACTATTACAAGATTTTGTGGTATAAAATTCCCATCCTTACTGTTAAGGCTTAAAATTTGCACCTTGTTAAACTATACAAGTTTAACAATCTTTCCTAACATGGGATTCATTTATGCATGTGGGAAATTCATAACTTGAAATGAAGCCTCCGGATTCTATGCCAGTTCCTATTGAATAATCACCTATAACTCTTCAAAACTAACTCAAACTTTGTAGGGAAAGAGATAAGAAAAACTGTAGAGATTAACTTGCAAATTGAAAATAAACTTAAGAAAACTAGGTGATTCACCAAAGAGTGAGGAAACCAAGAAGATAATGAAATTTTTTGGAAAACTGTAAACTCTACCTTAATGAATAAAACTCTTATGTTCTATATAGGTTTGCAGAAATGTTTCATAAAGAGGTCCTTAATAGAATTAACAAGGAAAAAAATACTTCACAAGAAAACCCTATGAATTCTCGGACACAAATTACAACCTGCAAACAAAATACATTCCTGCAACAAGGTAATAGTTGAGACAAGAAAAGCAAGGAGTTATCAACTCACTTACTATTCCTATCAATCATGCACTTGACACATAGCCATAGAAAGAAAGAAGGCTTGAACTTGATAGAATACCGCTGCTCCAAAATGCTGTCACTATATGTTCAGTCTCCAAAATGAGTTACAAACTTCTGCATAAAACTGCTAAGGACAAAATAATGTCACAAAATCCCTCCTTTGCATAATCAGAACTACCTCTCCAAAGAGACAATAAAGACACTAAGTACAAATCTCTCAACCACCAAGGGCCGAATGCTAGAAAAAAGGCCTCCCAAAAGGGGTCTAGAAGCCAAGAAAGAAGCAAAACCAACTGGGCAAAGTCCTCAAAACCATAAAGTAACATTCAATGCCCTTCAAATAAGCCTCAAAAATTTCATCTAGCTCATAAAGCACCTTCAAAACCCATGAAAAAGTCTTACTTTGAAAATCCTCCTAGAAACCCCTCAACACTTCCTAAATCTGTTCTAAAAACTCCTAGAAGCCCTCCTTATGTCTCCAAACTACTAAAAATACCTAGAAGAAGTCTTTCATCCATTTAAAACACCCTTATCTCTCCATCCTTCCATTATTAATGCTTTCTTTTAGAGATTTTAATATTTATTAATTGATTTATAGAATACATCAATCAATAAATATTAAGTTACAATTTATATCTCATAATACATTAATAATTATTAATTGATATAAGAAATAAATCAATTAATAAATATTAAATTATAATGTTTTCAAGAAAGCAATAAATTAAAATAAATCAAATATGTCACTTAACATTATAACCATATGTTAAGAAAACATATAATTATAATGCTAAGCAATATATTCAATTCTTAAATAAAATTCCATTCAAAAGCATTCGACTGCGAACTTCAAGCATCATGCAATATGCCTCAAAGGGAGAAAAAACACCCAAACCTAAAACACTTTTTCTCATTTTCATTTTGCACTCTCAAGGATGAGGGTTTGAGAACCCTAAGCTGTCATCATTGTTGGAGAAGATGAACTGTTGTTTTAGCCACCATTGGAGGGTTTGTAACAAAGTTGTTGAAGAATTCAAATTCAGATGCCACCTCTTGTTTAAATGCATGGACACCATGGAGGAAAATCTGATTTTTTACTTAAAAAGTGGGTATGAGAGACTTCTTTCTCTTGACACAATGCTTCCATGCTGTCATTTGGTGTCTTGTCTTTGAATAATAAAGGTTTATCTCAGATTGATGCCTTAGGGTTTGAAGGCCTCATTTGTCTTTCGACTCCATGAATCTTTATTTTTTATTGCTTATATGAAATGGCTTTGAAACACTAATTCTTGTTGGTTTGAAATATCACCTCCCTTTTACTTGTAACGATGATGAACTTTTCATATAGTCATGATTTTCCTTGGCATTACCGTGAGTTTTTCACAGTACTAAAACATCCATGAAATTCACTGTCCTCTCAAGATCCTCTTCATTTATGCTCTTGGAAATCCTGCAGCTATGTACCCCTATCATTTATATCTGGAGGTCTGACATTTTTCCATTAAAAATCTTGCCAAAATTGCAGCTCTCGATATCTCTACAGCCCTTAAGAACATTTCATCCACACTGGATTTTACATGAATTTTACTATTTTAAGTCCTCACAAATGTCGTGACCCAGATCAGACTTCCTTGATTATGTTCATTATCTTGCAATGTTGTATGTCCTATGTAATGAATGTTCTTTTATTATAGCTCCATGCTCTTTACTGTAGATGATTATATCATATCATTTTTGCAAGGATTGAATACACTCTAAAAAATAGTACCTTTAGTAAGATTATAATCTTTGTATTTTTTCATGCTTCATCCCTTGAGCTGTTGTGTGACCTGCAATGCTAAAAAATTTCATTTCATGGTGCCACCTTCAATATTTAGTTGTTGTTCACATGAAATTATCTATTCTTTTAATGAAAACATCTTTGTTTCTTCTATTACTTTTTCTTATTTGTTGATGCTTGTGCTTGTAGCATTATATTTTTGTTTTGAGTGAATATTTTTCCCTATTTTCAAGCTTCATTCAATTTGATGTGTGACATCTCCATGTTTTAGATAAAGACCAGCATGAATTTTTCTGTTACAACTCTGATTGATTGAGTAATATGATGTACTTACTTCCCCATGATTCCTTAAAATGAAAATAATTCTAAAAATCAAATACTAGCTTAGAAGGATTTGTGTCTTTCCACCTTCCTTATTCAACAACATGGTTTTGCTATTCACTTTGGAATTTATTTCTGTATATCAACACTCTTTTTTGAATTTCTTGTTCAAAATTATTTATCCATTTTCTATTGTTGTTCTAGTCTATAAGGTTTCAACTTGAGACTGGTCTCCCTTAAATAGACTTAGCTTGTCTATTTTTATTATAATGAAAGGTTTCATATCAGAATTAATATGTCCCTTTAACATTATATATTTCCTTATTGATCTTGACATTTTAAGGTAATTATTCTAATGCGTATATCGGGCTCATACCCAAAGGGAGCCTCAGTTAGGGGCGCACACACATTAAAATAATTATCTTCCTACACATGAAACAAACATATTAGCATAAATATTTCTTTCTCACAAGCACGAAGGGTATTTTGATGTTTCTTCTTTAGATTTAGGATAGCTTTAAAAGGCGACATAGGTAAAGATTAGATTTGAGATAACCGACCATTGCTTAGATCTATATTGGGATCTAACTTCATTATTTTCAATCTTATAGTATTCAGGAGCTTGCTGGGAAACTCGTAGACACGGAACAGACTTAGGACCAGCCAACCACTTATAACCAGTCAAAGCAACAGACAATGACTAGTTATCCTTGACCTATCTCTTTCTCCTATTCTATCTTTTAATTCTGTTTTAAGTTTGTAGGAGAAGTAAAAGGCTACACTCATGGCTAGTGTGAGGCATTTAATTTGAATTGATCTTAAATACATGTATCTTTTGTAGAAAAATTGCTAGGGTAGTGAAATTTTGATAACATTTTGGCGACCTTTGCTATGTGTATGCCTGCTATACATGAAACCAGTAGTCTTAACACATCCATTGGGTAGTGGATCAATGAGGTACAATACTCAAAATTGGAGGATAGGTGGCTGGTAATTATAAATGTAGGATACGATTTTGATTGTAAATTTATGGCTTGTGATAGGATAGCTCCCCTACCCCAAGGAATAGGTGTGCACTCAAAATATTGTAAACTATTGATTTACACCAGCCACCTGTCAGTTCTGAAAAACTACACGACAGCCTATGTTCTGAAAACACTTAGGGAAACCTAGACAACTAACTAAAACCTTCAGTAGAAACATTTTTAATAGCATGTTGGTATATATCACAATGCCTATGTATGAGTATTGTATAGCACATGTGACAGTTGAGAAAAATATCCTACATGTGTGATAT
This sequence comes from Thuja plicata, assembly GCA_018584345.1. NCBI lineage: Eukaryota > Viridiplantae > Streptophyta > Pinopsida > Cupressales > Cupressaceae > Thuja > Thuja plicata. The sequence goes on from MU224249.1 coordinate 1,273,604, forward strand.
AGAATTTTGGTATGTAGGCATCCTAATATGTATGAATGCACTATTAAGAGTGTTATCCACTGAAGACTAACAACTAACATAGGAAACAACATCTAGAAAAAAAAACCTCAAAGAAAATGGTGTAGTAGCACCTTATTCAAAAACTCTACTAGAGTTTACAAAGTAGGACATACCTCAAAACAACATTTGAGGTGAATACCATTTGCTAGTATTGGGAAGTCCTTTCCTTCAAGTGTAGACAACTGGAAAGCATTCTATCCCTTGTACTCAACTATCACAAACATGCCTCCCCAAAATGAATGAAATTTAGTGTGCTTACCCGGTCTTCTCTTTAGTTCATCCTACTTGAGGACAACATCTCCCACATTGAAATCCCTTAACCTTTCTTTCTTGTCAAATCTCCTTTTGAATTGCAACTGCTGAAAGTCCATAGTTTGCATTGCCTTGTTTCTGCACTCTTCCAATTCCATTAACTGAGCATAACATATATGCAAAAGGTCCTCTTCTTCGAATAGAACTAGCTGGTTAGGAAGATCAAGTGCATGTAGTTCTATTTCAATAGACAATCTAGCCTATTTCCCATATACCATCATGTAAGGTAATTTCCTGATAATTTTCTTTGGAGTAATCCAGTCCACCCATATGGAAACCTTCAATTTGGAGTGCCAATCATGCTGGTTTTCTTGCAAGGTTCTCTTCAAAATTTTGATTACATTTTATTCGTAGACTCTGCAAGTCCATTTCCTCGAGGATAGTAGTTTGAAATATTACTGAGATATATTCCATGTTTAACTGCCCAATTAGTCACCCTTATTCCAATAAAGGCAAGTGCATTATCTGAGATTATGGATCCAGGAACTCCAAATCTGTTAACAATGTCATCATAATAATTTAGAACAACAATCTCTTTTGCATCCTTTAGTGCCAAAGATTCTATCCAGTGAGTGAAATAATCAGTTGCGGTGATTATCCACTTGTGTCCCGCACTTGACAGATGGTTGATAGGACCTATGAAGTCAGCACCCCACTTTTGAAAAGGTTTTTCTATCTTAATTGGCTGCAAAGGCAATGCTGGTAGCCTTTCTTTCCCTGCAAACATGGCACATTTCATGCATTTCCTTTCATATGCTTGGCTGTCTTTAAAAATATCTGGCCAATAATAACCATCCCTCAAAATTTTATATGCAGTAGTCCTACGAGAGAAATGACCACCTGAATGACCATCATGGAACTTGTGTAAAAACCTAGCAACCTGATTCGAGTCAATACACCTAAGGAGAACACCACCGTGATCTTTCCTGCATAATACATCGTTAGTCAAGAAAAAAGGAACTGATTGTAACTGATAGTATCTCCTTTTTTCCTTGTCCAAGTTTGCTGGACACCTACTGGTTTTCAAAAAATGAATCATGTCTTGCACCCATCTTGCTGCTCTGTCATTATTAGACACCAAATTTAAGACCAGACTTGTTTCTACTTGTTCTTCATCATCTAAAACTTTACTAGTAGCAATCTTCTCACACATGCCCCTTCCTCTAATCAACTTGGTCACTTGGATATCCACATCATACTCCATGACCCATTTTATCCAACCAGCTCTCTTTTCATTCAAGTCCTTACTGAGTAAAAATTATTTGACACTAGGGTGCACAACTCTTAGATGAATCCTGTTATGAGACAATAAGTGTCAAAATTTCTTGAGACTTTTACAACAAAAGGACATGTTTTTCCACAAAACTATTTCTTTTATCATAATCTTCTAAGGTTAAATGCATCAAAATAATGAGCAACATCTCCTTCAGTGAATCCAGATTTTAGCAAAGACTTTTTACTCCTTGGTATAGCAATAAGGTTAAATGCATCAAAATCCTCTATAGAATCCAACACTCTATTTTTATATGCTTTCAATGTATCATTTATAACCACATTCATGCCTCTAACTTGATTAACTATCAACTCACTGTCTCCATGTACCTTCAAATGCTTAATCCCATGCTTTCTATCCCATTCTAGGCCTTGGATCAAACCTTCACGCTCCGCTATATTATTGGTACAAGCAAAACTAAACCCGAATGCTGAGTAATATTTCTCACCTTTAGGTGAAACAGGCACTACACCACCACCAGAACCATTCTTGGTTCAGGAACCATAAAAAAAATCTCCCAAAAATCATTCTATTATTCACAAGTAACCCCTTCTCCTTTGACCAGATTTGGTATTACTAAATTAGTTTCATGAAACATATAGTTTCCTAAACCAACATCGACAAGAAAAATAGCTTCATAATTTAAGATGTTTTTTTACTGCTCATTCATTGAATAAGATATCCAGAGTTTCACTAACTTGAGTCTTGCATTCTGGAGCAACAACATATTCATCATGCTCAAAAATTACACAATTAGAATTAATGACACTGGGCATGTATGGGTCAATATGTTCTTTGGACAATAACTTAGATTGTATGGTAACTTTGGTACCATACCTAGTACAAAAAAGAATATGTGACCAATTGGATGATAGGTATCCTCCTATTTTGGTAGTAAATTCTCTTGATAAGAAAAAGGCAAAATACGGAGGTAAACCGATAACATAGATATCTTGGGATATAGAGAAACTGGGACAAGTATGTAAGGTTAAACTGGTATCTTTGATAAGACCTATTGTTTTGAAAGCTAAATTTTCAAGCTACACTACACTTTTCTCTAACAGTTCATACTTCAACCCTAACTGGTTAACTCTAGGCACAACAGAGCATGTAGCTCCACTTTCCACCATACAGTTATGCACCAAATTGTCAACAATGATAAGTGAAATGTAAAATGGAGGGAGTTTTACATTTTTACCTTGAACTCCAGACGTTTCCTTATTGTTGGTCTTATTTTCATCACTTTGAAAAACAACATTAGTCAAGACAGCTGCCATATTAGCATCATCAAAAGTCACCTTAGGAGTGATCTCCTCTTTTAGTGCCTTCTTCAAACTATCTGCTTGACCTGGTGTAGCCAAAGAATCCCACATACTCATGGAAACATTCATTTTATTCATGCTTTCTACAATTTTGAAAGGCACAACTGAATATGTCTTGTGTTGTGTCTTAACAGCTGTTGAATCTACATCCCATTGAGGTTGTTCTTTAGTTGGTACAATAGGAGTTTTCCTTAAAATGCTTGGAATTTGTGTGGATGGTAAATTTGCAGTTGTAGGTCCTTTATTTTTGTCTGTTGCTTGCTCCATTTCAAAAGCTCTTTTCTTCACTCGGGTATTGGTTGCAATTGATGAATCACCATTCAAACCACAGAACTCCACTCCTTGCTAGTTAAGAAACCCAGTCTCCATGGTGTGTATATCCTGTGACTATTTGGACCCATTGGGAGATGCATCTAGGTGTGAGATTGCAACATTTTGGACCATGAGAGCTTGTTTAATCACCCCATTTGAACATGTAGAATGATTATGTGCTTGATTGCATGGATAACACCAATCTGCTTCTGCTATAAAGTTATTTTGAGTCGCTGTCAAGTCTCTAACTAGATTAGCAGTGTTTAAGGGTTGTGGATTGTATGGTTGATAAGGCCTTTGATTAATGTTCTGCTTCCCACCTTGGAAATTTCTCTGATATGGTTGCCTATTCTGCTAAACGTGTTGGCCTTGATTCTAATATTGCTGATTAAAACCTTGGTTCTGCTATTGGAATGATGGCCTAGGACATTGGTACTTCTTTTTTATACTTGTCAGCTCATTACCCAAGGTCTGCAATATACTCTATCTTTTTTTGACTGCTCTTAATTTCCTGCAACTCATTTGATGGACCAGCTGCTATATTTTCATAATCTCCAGTAGTAGAACCAACTAGAATAGTAGGTATAGGAGCCATTGGTGGTATATTAAGAGGCATATTCGATTGGATATTAGGAAAGTAAGGCATAGGATGCCTAGGGGATATTTTACCCGCCTGAATAAGGTTATTTTCATCTCTAACAACAATGTCAAAATATTTTAGCAATGAGATACCTCCCATAGACTGAATCATCATTGAAATATCACTGTTCAAGCTCTTCAGGTAGTATAGAAAAGAATAATATGCACTTGGTCTCACCGCCATTGGTATTCTATTTCATGTTTTCTAAAAATGGGAATTGAAATATATCATCTTCTCTTGTGGGGATCTTTTAATGGTTGTTAATTGTTCTACAAGTGACAAATGGTATGACTTGTCTTTCAAGAACTTGGTTAAGGAATCACCCAACTCATCCCACATGGAAATGGAGACCACAAGTAAATTCCTAAACCACTACAATGCTTTAACTTTGAATGAAGCCACCAATAATATGACTGCAAAATTATCTTGTGTCACATGGTAAACATTGTAGAGGGAAGCCACATCTCTAATGTCCTCAAAAGAAGTTGTTTGAATCTCCCCTGTGAAGTTTGGTAGCCCTTTCAAACATGCTAAATGTATGTCATTGTGCACAACAAGATTCAATGGGCTGCCTTGATAAAAGGGCACAAAAGAAAAGTTCCTAGGAACAACCATTACACTAATTTGCGCTGAGGCACTTGCTGAACCAACACTAAAACTTGTTGGAGCAGAGGATGAAATACTTGCTGAAACACGACTAGAACTTGCCTGAAAAGTAATTATTGCTGAAGCAAAAATAGTACCAAAATTGGTCTATAATATAGATGTCTCAGAAGGATTAGAATGTCATGTTCTTATAGTTGGTGATGCTGAATGCCTTTAATAATTTTCTCTTATCTTTGGACTTCCCCTTCTTATGTAAACTCTTACAGGTTAAGATTGAACCCTCTTGTGGAGTTCGTTTGAGAGTTCTACCCTTCATTTTGGGTGTATCCAACTGTAGATATTAAAATGTATTTGAGCTTCTTGTCTCAATTTTTCTCATAAAAACTTATTGTAGCATTGCAATCACTATTCTTTCACCATGGAGTTGCCAAATATACTTAATGATAACCTCAAATAGGTCAAATTTCACACTGACAATATATCAAACAACAATGAAATTAAAAACATGGACCTATGGTTCCACCAGGCGTGCCAAAACTGTTAAGGCTTAAAATTTGCACCCTGTTAAACTATACAAGTTTAACAATCTTTCCTAACATGGGATTCATTTCTACATGTGGGAAATGCATAACTTGAAATAAAACCTCTAGATTCTAGGTCGGTTCCTATTGGATAATCACCTACAACTCTTCAAAACTAACTGAAACTTTGCAGGGAAAGAGATAATAAAAACTATAGAGATGAACTTGAAAACTGAAACAAAACTTAAGAAAACTAGGTGATTCACCAAAGAGTGAGGAAACCAAGAAGATAATGAACTTTTTTGGAAAACTGTAAGCTCTACCTTAATGATTAAAACACTTCTGTTCTATATAGGTCTGCATAAATATTTCATAAAGAGGTCCTTAATAGAATTAACAAGGAAGAAAATACTTCACAAGAAAACCCTATGAATTCTTGGACACAAATTACGACCTGCAAACAAAATAAATTCCTGCAACAAGGTAATAGCTGAGAAAATAAAAACAAGAAGTTATCAACTCACTTACTATTCCTATCAATCATGCACTTGACACATAGTCACATAAAGAAAGAAGGCTTGAACTTGATAGAATACCGCTGCTCCAAAATGCTGTCACTATATATTCAGTCTCCAAAATGAGTTACAAACTTCCGCATAAAATGGGTAAGGAAAAAAGAATTTTACAAAAGCCCTCCTTTGCATAATCAGAACTGCCTCTCCAAAGAGACACTCAAGACACTAAGTACAAACCTCTCAACCACCAAGGGCCAGATGCTAGAAAAAGGCCCCCCAAAAGGGGTCTAGAAGCCAAGAAAGAAGGGAAACCAGCTAGAAAAAGTCCTCAAAACCGTAAATTAACCTTCAATGCCCTTCAAATAAGCCTCAACAATCTCAACCAGCTCATAAAGCACGTTCAAAACCTATGAACAAGTCTTACTTCGAAAATCCTCCTAGAAACCCTCCAACACCTCCTAAATCTGCTCTAAAAACTCTTAGAAGCCCTCCTTATGTCTCCTAACTACTAAAAATACCAAGAAGAAGTCTTTTATCCATTTAAAACACCCTTCTCTCTCCATCCTTCCATTATTAATGCTTTCTTTTAGATATTTTAATATTTATTAATTGATTTATAGAATACATCAATCAATAAATATTAAATTACAATATATATCTCATAATACATTAATACTTATTTATTGATATAAGAAATAAATCAATTGATAAATATTAAATTATAATTTTTTCAAGAAAGCAATAAATGAAAATAAATCAAATATGTCACTTAACATTATAACCATATGTTAATAAAATATATAATTATAATGCTAAGCGATATATTCAAATCTTAAATAAAATGCCATTCAAAAGAATTTGAGCACAGACTCTCGAGGATGAGGGTTTGAGAACCCTAAGCTGCCGCCATTGTTGGAGAAGATGAACTTCGATTTTAGCTTCCATTGGAGGGTTTGTAAAAAATTTATTGAAGGATTCAACTTCAGATGCCACCTCTTGTTTGAATGCGTGGCCGCCATGGAGGAAAATCTGGTTTTTTTTAAACTTAAAAAGTGGGTATGAGAGACTTCTTTCTCTTGAAATGATGCTTCCATGTTGTCATTTGGTGTCTTGTCTTTGAATGATAAAGGTTTATCTTAGATTGACACCTTAGGGTTTGAAGGCCTCATTTGTCTTTCAGCTCCATGACTCTTTATTTTTTATTGCTTCTTTGAAATGGATTTGAAACACTAATTCTTGTTGGTTAGCAATAGCACCTCCCTTTTACTTGTAACAATGATGAAATTTTCATATAGTCATGATTTTACTTGGCATAACTATGAGTTTTTCATAGTGTTAAAACATCCATGAAATTCACTGTCCTCTCAAGATCCTCATCGTTTTTTATCTTGGAAATCCTATAGCTACATACCCCTGTCATTTATATCTAGAGGTCTAACATTTTTTCCATAAAAACCTTTCCAAAACTATGGCTCTCAATATCTTTGCAGCCCTTAAGAACATTTCATCCACACCTGGATTTTACATGACTTTTACTGTTTTAAGTCCTCACAAATGTCATGACCCAGATTAGACTTCCTTGATTCTGTTCATTATTGTGCAACATTGTATGTCCTATGTAATGAATGTTCTCTTACTATAGCTCCATGCTCTTTACTGTAGATGATTATATCATATCATTTTTGCAAGGATTGAATACACTCTAAAAAAAAGTACCTTTAGTAAGATTATAATCTATGTATTTTTTCATGTTTCTGCTGTTGAGCTGTTCTGTGATCTGCAATACTAAAAAATTTCATTTCATGGTGCCACCTTCAATCTTTAGTTGTTGTTCACATGAAACTATCTCTTCTTTTTAATGAAAACGTCTATGTTTCTCCTATTACTTTTTCCAATTTGTTGATGCTTGTGCTTGTAGCATTATATTTATGTTTTGAGCAAACATTTTCCCTGTTTTCATGCTCTGTTCAATTTGATGTGTGACATATCCATTTTTTAGATAAATACCACCATGCTTTTTTCTATTACAACTCTGATTGATTGAGTAATATGATGTTCTTACTTCCCCATGATTCCTTAAAATGAAGATAATTCTGAAAATCAAATACTAGATTAGAAGGATTTGTGTCTTTCCACCTTCGTTATTCAACAACATGGTTTTGCTGTTCACTTTGGAATTTATTTTTGTATATCAACACTCTTTTCTGAATTTCTTGTTCAAAATCATTTATCCATTTTTTGTTTCTGTTCTAGTCTATAAGGTTTCAACTTGAGATTGTTGTCCCTTAAATAGAATTAGCTTGTCTATTTTGATTATAATGAAATGTTTCACATCAAAATTAATATGTCCCTTTAACATTATATATTTTCTTATTGATTTTGAAATTTTAAGGTAAGTATTCTAATGCGTATGTCAGGCTCATACCAAAAGGGAGCCTCGGTTAGGGGCACACACACAAGAAAATAATTATCTTCCTGCACATGGAATAAACATATTAGCATAAATATTTCTTTCTCAAAAGCACTGAGGGTATTTTGATGTTTCTTCTTCAGATTTAGGACAAATTTAAAAGACGACATAGGCATAGAGTAGATTTGAGATAACTGGGCATTGCTTAGATCTATATTGGGATCTAACATAATTGTTTTCAATCTTACAAGATTCAGGAGCTTGCTGGGAAACTCGCAGACACGTAATAGACTCAGGACCAGCCAAACACTTATAACCAGTCAAAGCAACACGCAATGACTGGTTATCCTTGACCTATCTCTTTCTCCTATTCTATATTTTAATTCTATTTTAAGTTTGTAGAAGAAGTAATAGGCTACACTCACGGCTTGTGTGAGGCATTTAATTTGAATTGATCTTAAATACATGTAGTTATGTTTTCAAATTAGTGAACTCAAAAAATGTAATTTATCACTGTTCAATGCAAATGAAATGATTCTTTTCAGAATTTCATAATGTATTTTATCTTTGCTGTTTGCAAATCAATAAATGAGGTCAATTGATTCAAAAATGTATCTTTTGTAATAAAATTGCTAGGGTAGTGATATTTTGATAACACTTACAAAATGATCCTGGAAGTCCTTTTATAGAAATGAGGACTGCAACAAGCCTCAGATCTAATTAGGGTTAGGGTTAAAAAATATAAAATATTACATGACAGAGAATATTAAATCATTTCAACTATGAAGTAACTCTGTCATCCATTCTTTAAAACATTCCTTGCTCCAGTCTATAAGAAATTTGATCTAACCGCCAACTTGTTGGGAAACTGAAGAACCATGCCCTGCAAAAGGAATAATAGACAGAATGTCTTGTCTATGTTTATTATCTAAGGAAATTTTACCCTTCATATCTATAAGAAGTCAACTACATTTTCTGGGAAAGCTCAAGTTCTTGAAAATTTGATCCAATCTTCATTATAAAACTCTAAGACCACTCCTTATTTATGGTGAAGAACAGAAAAGGATAAGCCAAAGGTTTAAATACTATTTTACAGGCTAACAGAAAACCTAAGAAGATAGTTTCTATAATAAATGTCTTACAAACACCAATCTCTCCTCCATACGACATCCAACAAGTGTAAACATACATCCCAGAAGATTAAATTTACCTATTTAATGTTTTGCAACAAGATGACATGAAACACCACTTGAAAACCCTGAGAAAGTCTTTTAAAAAATATTTAAAAAGTATTTAATTGGCTACAAACAACATGGAGATATCCATCAATGATCCAGATTCAAACTTTATTATACTTTAAGATAGAGTCGTAGATTCTTTTTAGGTAACCCGGGCTTTCAGATCTGATCTTGGATAGGTGGCACCGTGGCACGCATGTTTAATGCCTCAAAGTATAGATCTTTCTTATCTTCTTCATAAGGCTTTACACCCACCACTTGATGTTTTTGAACTTGTTTGATCTTTACTTTATCTCTGACTTTGGCCCTTAACCTACCTTGAACTAGCCTTGAACTCTGGTCAGCCGGTTACCCTTTATCTCCAAGTTTCTAGATGATTTCACTAACTCTGGTCATATCCAGAGATCAAGCGCATGCCATATGATCAATGCAAGGACCTAACAAGATCTACGATCCTCACTTAATCTCAAAATACTTCACTTAACCTTGGGTCTACTCAAGAGATCACATGACCAAAGAGAAAATATAACTATGCCTTGACCACAAGTTTATCTCGAGATCACGAGATAAAGGAAATCTAAAAGTCACTGAATGAATCAACTAACTCTAGTCATATCCAGAGATCACGCGCAAACCATATATTCTAATTTCAATGAATGACCTTGATTAAATTTGTGTAAACCTTGAACTCGACCTTGTGTAACTTTTCTTAACTTTGAGTCTATCTGGAGATTGAGAGACAATATAGTCTCTGAATCTCATAATAGATCTCTTAAATTGAGTTTGGTTTTGAGATCATGCACAAATTCTTGATCTTGACTTACATCAATGATCATCGTTTAATCTTGAAGTAAACCTGACAAGACTTTGAGCTTTATCATAGGTTTATTACGAGATCATGAGATAGACTAGATTTCCATATTTCTAAATGAATATGTACTAACTATGATTTGATCCTGAGACTTAGTGAGAACCATCCTTTCTAACCCTGCACTTGGACACATGTCTACATATGATCAAACTCCATCTTTACCCTAAGTTACTTTCTTTACCACCATCAAAACTGGAGATTATGAGATAACTAAGTCTCTAGATCTCTAAATGACTTTCTTAACTTGAGTAACATCACAAGATCTAGTGAAGACCACCCGATCAATACCATGTCAGAATAAGATCCACAACCCTCTCAAGATCACTAGATAGGAAGAAGACTTTGACTTTTATTGCGAGATCTAGCACTGGCCACAAGATCAAAATTGCATCCACCATCTACGCTTGATCTTGGAAAGAATAAAGCATATTCCAAGTCATTTGGAGATTAGGAGATAAGAGCTTGCACTAGATAAAGAATATTTATTAGCTACACACATGAAAAAAATAAGACTTAAGTGGCTCCGAAAAGGTAACTACAAAATAGAACCTCCCATGAAGTATTTAGGGTTTAGCAATAATTTGACCAAGGAAATAGGGTTTTCTTAAAACCAACGACTATAATTTTGAATATAGGGTTTAAAAATTTGCAAGACATAGCAAGATTTTCATCATTTAAAGAAGATTTTTCACAGAGACTTAGGGTTTTTAAATCAGAGACCATTGGAGCCATGAACCAGACACAAAAACTAAGAAAATTATTAGGGGCTAAAACCTTTTTTGCAACCCTACACAGGTTCAAACTAAAATAAAAAATATGACCAACAATGGCTCTGACTGCGGATGCTTGATTACTAGATCAAGGAAAGAATCTAGATCTCTGGGAAAAGAAGACCACAATTACACACAACTCTAGAGAAAAAATTTGGAATATATACAAATGTACAACCTAAAACAAATGAGAAAACCTAAAACCAACTATCTATATACATGACTACTGTGCATGGAAAGACAATTTCAATTAAAGAAAGGTTTTAGGAATTGTCCATGCACTGGAAAATCCAATAACTAATCATCCAAATTTATTAAGAAATATGAATCCTTACCATGTGTCTGATGAATGATGTAAGGCCCTATCTATAAGGATTCAAACTATTTATGTTTCCCTTTATCCTCAACCTTAGCATTCCACTGTAATACCATGTTGTGTGGCTGAAATTTTCTATTATTAGCTCTTTTGTCAAACAAATATTTCATTTTCTGTTGTCTCTTCAAGTTTTTCTATTTTGCTTCTCTTCTGATTTCATTCAATTTAACTAATTGGACCATTTTGTTATGCATGACATCACTTATTTCAAAACCTTATTCCTCAATGAATTTATAAACAGGAAATAAATTATTCAATGGTAGCCTGGCCTGCATACCATACAACAATTCAAAAGGGGACTTGTTAGTAGCCTTTTTCACAGTTACTCTATCAACCCATAAGGCTAATTTTAACTTAGAATGCCAAGCTCTTTTGTTTTTTTTCAAAGTTTTCTTCAAAATCTGTATAATACTCTTATTACTAGATTCTTCTTGTCCATTAGCGTGGGTATGATATGGGAAATAAAATGACATCGTAATTCCATACTCATCACAAAAGTCCTTAAATTATTCTAACCTGAAGCACATAGCATTGTCCATCATCAATTTTATAAGGACACCAAATCTGGTCAAAACATTTTCCATCAGAAAATCAATAACAACTTTACTAGTTTCCTTCTTAGTAAGAATTGCCTCTATCCATTTTGTGAAGTAATCTGTAGTAACTATTATCCAACTATGTCCACTACTATATTTTTCTAAGAACTCCCCAATGAAATCAATCGCCCACATGGAAAAAGGTGCGTCAACCACTACTAGATTTAGTAACAAAGCACTAGAATACTTTAGCTTGGAAGAAAACCTCTGACATAATTCATACATGCTTACAAACTTGAAGGAATCTTTAAATAAACAGGGCCAAAAATAACTAGCCCTAAGAATCTTATGAGCAGTAGTTTTGGCAGAGTAATGTACACCACACACACCAACATGAATTTATTTTAAGATATTTTTCAGCTTGCCCCTCATCTAAGCATAACAAAAGTACACCATTTTTGTCTTTCCAATATAGATGTCCTTGTACTAATGTATATCTTTTGGCTTGCAACCTGAGGGTTCTTTTTTGATTATCAGTCATAATCTCAGGGCACTTGATATTTTTGAGATAGTACATGATATCAACATAATAGGTTTGCCTTTCAATACTAGTCACTGTCGAATCTTGTACTTCTAAACAATTTACCTGAACCAAATCCATATTCTCTCTGTCATTAAATTTCCTAGGCCAAGTTCTCTTACTAATTTAGTTATATGGATTTCCAAATTAAATTCTTGAATCCTATTTATCAATTTGCTTCGCTTGCCAGTAACCTCTGATTTAGTAAGAATGTCCTTGATTGCTACATGAGGTACATATGCAATTACTTTTGCACAAACCAAATAAGGTCTGAATGACTTCACAACTTTAACCAGAGCATATGATTACTTTTCCATCATCTCATAGGTCAACTCTGCAGCTTGGAGGGATTTACTAAAAAATGCAATGGGGTGCTCATACCCCTCCTCATCCTTCTATAGTAACACAACAACAATTGTATGAAAAGATGCAAAATAAAATAATGAAAATGGCCTACTTTAATTAGGAGACCTTTAAACAGGTTCTTCTTGAACTGCCTTCTTAATCTTTTAAAAAGAAAATTGTGCTTCTTCATCCCGATTAAACTTTGCATCCCTTTTCAACAATTTAATTATAGGCTTAACAATTTATACAAAGTTAGAAATAAACCTCACAAAATTAATCTTTCCTAAAAAAGATTGTACTCCTTTGACATTCTTTGGAGAAGTGACCTTCTGAATTGCTTCTATCCTCTCTGGGTTAATTCTTACTCCCTCCTTTGACACTATATGTCCCAAAAATTTTCCTTCTGTTACCACAAATTGAAATTTCTTAGGATTCAAAGAAACACCATATTCCAAAGCTTTATTAAAAATATTTTCTAAATGTCCACAATGGTCCTCTGCTTTCTTGGAATATGTTGTCAAATGATCTTGATAGATCACCATACATAAATCAATAAATTATTTAAATGAAACATCTATAGCTCTCTGGAATATTGCCCCTACATTTATGAGACCAAAGAGCATCCTAATATACACATATGTTCCCCATGGAGTAGTGAATGTAGTTTTAAATTGCTCTGATTCCTTTACTAATACCTAGTTGTAGCCTGAAAAACCATCCATCATTGACAATAAATCACAACTAGTAACTTTGTGCAACATCGCCTCCATGTTAGGAAAAGAATAATTATCTTCTAAAGATGCAATATTCAAGTTCCTAAAATCAACATAAAGCCTTATATCACCATTATTTTTCCTCACTGGGACCAAATTAGAGACCCAAGTTGAATGTCTTATGGGTTGAATAATCCATGCATCCCTCAACCTCATCAATTCTTGTTGCATTTTGGGGGCCAATAATGGGTTAATTGGTCTCTTCTTTTGTCTGAATGGCTTGGCATCTGGTTTCAGTGGGATCTCATGTTGGAAAAGGTCCTCCCTATAGGATTTTAGGTCCTCATATGACCAGGAAAACACATGCTTGTGTTTTCTTAACAATTTTATCATATTTTCCCTAACATGGGATTCTAACCTCCTTCCAATATATAATATTTGAGGTGTTGTTTTTAATCCTAAATTTACTTCCTCCAAATCCTTAATTTTAGCACTGCTCCTTTTTGATAAATGATCATCTTGATCAATGAACAATGCTTCTAGTTCTATCAGATCCTTACGAATCTGATTAGAACTCAACTAGACAACCTCATTTCCCAAAATAGTATCCTTTCCATCAATCACTTCAACTAAAGAATTACAATATACATGCTAGCCTTCATAATGGTCAAGGCACTGAATAAGCCTAAGAATATCCTGGTCATCTTCAAAAAATTTCTAGTTGTAAAAATTATCATGGATAGCTAGTCTACTCTTAACTTCCACAATTGATACCCCACACAAAGTCAAATCACCATTCTTTAAAACAACATTAGCTAGAAAATCAGCTGTGATGTTTTTTGACCTTTCTATCCATTCAATGTTAAAGGCATAAAAAAATTCAATTTGATCCCAAATAACATGCTTGTACATTTTTAATCTATCATTTTTTACAACATACTTGGATCTAACTTGTGCTACTAGCAGCTCAAAATCCCTATAAAATTTTAAACTTTTGATACCATGCCCTAGAAAATGAATAAAAGATGGAATGTCTTGTCTACATTTATTATCTCAGGAAATTTTACCCTTTAGATCTATAGTAATTAAAATACCTTTTCTAGGAAAGCTCAAGTTCTTGAAAATATGATCCAATCTACATTATAAAACTCTGAGACCACTCCTTATTTATGGCAAAGAACAAAAAAAGATAGGCCAAAGGTTTAAATACTATTTTAAAGGGTAATAGAAACCCTAAGAAGATAGTTTCTATAATAAATGTTTTAAAAATACCAATCTCTCCTCCATATGACATCCAACAGGTGCAAACATACAACCTAGGAGATCAAATTTACCTATTTAATGTTCTGTAACAAGAAGACATGAAACACCGCTTGAAAAACCTGAGAAAGTCTTTTTAAAAAAATTTAAAAAGAAGTTAAACGACTAGAAATGGCGTGGACATCTCCATCAACGATCTAGGTTCAAAGTTTCTTATACTTTAAAATAGAGCTGTAGATTCTTTTTAGTTTACCTGGGCTTTCATATCTGATCTTGGACAGGTGGCACACAGGTGTAATGCCTAAAAGGATAGATCTTGTGTATCTTCTTCATAAGGCTTTATGCCCACCACATGATATTTCTGAACTTGTTTGATCTTTACTTTATCTCTAGCGTTGGCCCTTAACCTTCCTTGAACTAGCCTTGAAATCTGGTCAGCCGATTACCCTTTATCTCCAAGTCTCCAAATGATTTCACTAACTATGGTCAAATCCAGAGATCAAGTGCATGCCGTAAAATCAATGCAAGAACATAACAAGATCTATGATCCTCTCTTAATCTCAAAATACTTCACTTAACCTTGGGTCTACTCAGAGATCACGCGACCATAGAGAAAATATAAACATGCCTTGACTAGAGGTTTATCTCGAGATCATGAGATAAAGGAAATCTCTAATTAAATGAATGAATCAAATAACTCTAGTCATATACAGAGATCATGCACAAACCATAGATTCTAATTTCAATGAATGACCATGATTAAATCTATGTAAATCTTGAACTCAAACCTGGGTAACTTTTCTTAAATCTGAGTCTATCTGGAGATTCAAAGACAATGTAATCTCTGAATCTTAGAACAAATCTCTTAACTTGAGTTTGGTTATGAGATCATGCGTAGATGCTTGATCTTGACTTACATCAACAATCAGTGTTTAATCTCAAAGTAAACCTGACTAGACTTTGAGCTTTATCAGAGGTTTATTACGAGATCACAAGATAGACTAGATCGCCAAGTCACTGAATGAATGCACTAACCATGGTTTGTTCATGAGACTCAGAGAGAACCATCCTTTCTGACCCTACACTTGGACACGTGTCTGCATACGATCAAACTCCATCTTTACCTTGAGTCACTTTCTTTACCACGATAAAAATTGTAGATTACAAGATAACTAAGTCTCAAGATCTCTGAATGACTTTCTTAACCTAAGTAACATCATGAGATCTAATGCAGACTACTCGATCAAGACCATGTCGGAACAAGATCTACGACCCTCTCGAGATTGCTGGATAGGAAGAAGATTTTGACTTTTATTGTGATATCTAGCACTAGGCACAAGATCAAAATTGCATCCATGGTCTGCGCTTGATCTCAGAAAGAAGAAATAATATTCCAAATCATTTGGAGATTAGGAGATAAGAGGTTGTGCTTGTTAAAGAATATCCCTTGGCCACGCACATGACAAAAATAAGACTTAAGTGGCTCTGAAAAGGTAACTACGAAATAGAACCTCCCATGAAGGATTTAGCACTAGTATAATTTGGGCAATAAATGACCAGGTGACTAAAACTTTTAGTCACATGACTAAAACTGATGATGTTATACCCATTTTTTGTAATTCACAAATATAAATGATTAAATAAATGACCAATTTGGTCATCGGATAAAATCACAACTAAAATGACTAAACAAATGACTAATTTGGTTATCGGGTAAAATGACTAAATAAATGACCAATTTGGTCATCGGGTAAAATGACCAAATAATTAGTCACTCTAATAATAAAAATTACTAAATGAATGATTAATACTCCTTTACACATTAACATTTGATAATATCATATACTTATATTCTTAGAAGTGGCATTTCACCAATAATGTGTGTTCACCAATAGACTTATTGTGCGAAAATTATTTTGTGTGCTCTAATATCCTATTCTCCAATAGACTTATTGTCGCATTTCACATTAACTATTCTATGTGCTCTATAATTTTTAGATGTTTCATTATTTTTTTTGTATCCCAAGGTGAAATTTAGTAGCTATGCCATTATTCAAATATTGTTGATACATATGTTTAATTTTTAGGAAAGGTCGAGCCAACCAAAAGTTTATTCATGGTCAAAATGTGCCAAGCGTGGCTATTCATGTGTTATCGCTAAAAGTTTGAATTTAATTATCTGTTATATTTAGATACATTTATCAAATGCGCTCAATATTCTCTTCTCTTCTCAAACCTATTTTTTGTATGCAGTGAATCCCAACAAATGGGATGCCTTACTGTTCTTCAACCTACACCTAGATTCTAAAATTGATGACACCAGTCTGCATGGTGGTTTTGACAAATGATCTGAAAAGTATGTAAATCTTCAAACTTTTCTACAATTATAAATTTAAACATTACATTGAATTGCATCTTCTTTGAAATTTTGGTGAGATAATCATTGTATATGTGCCCATGCCCAAAATGTAAAAGATCTCTAGTATAAGTAGTGTAGGTACATGTTATGATAGATTGGAGAGTTTAACACATTAATTCCAAGACCTTAAACATATTGTTCATCAAGTATTCAAAGCACCATTTAGGTGGTTTTTTATTAACTCACCATTTTGTTGTGACTAGTTGTCTTCCATTCCTTATGTTTATAGAATAGATGTTTACATGCTACATCACACTATTACATAAAATATAAATTTAAGACATTTTTAAAAGATGAAATTAACATTTCTTCTTTAACACTTAAATTAGTATTTTAATAATTTTAAATTAAAAACTAAAACTATTTTTTTTTGTCTTGGGTGACACTACCTTAGTGACATCTTTTTCACTTCATAGATTTGTGGAATTTTTTTTTACAATAAATTAAACTTATTATGATTTCTAGATAGAAAATTAAATATAATATTAATTAATTTTAGAATTTAATTAACACACAAACTTCATTATAACAGTTACGTTTTATGGGCCTTGGGAAGGCTTCACATCATATCTAAATTATTGACACATATTAGTTGATCAAAAGTCTCTCTCTCTCTCTCTCTCTCTCTCTCTCTCATATTCCCCTCTCTATGCTGTGTGGATTTTACTAGCAACATAACAAAGAAAACTAAAATGTGAATTTTGCAATGAAGAGGAGTCATTTCTTCAAAACAAAAAGTTGAACCTACTTTCATGGCCATGGCTTTCCTAAGAAGTTATTTGATATAAGTAATTTGTAAACTTGTTACATAGTAATTCTTTCAATACATATATATCTAGACATCAATCAACTAATTTAGTATTCTCAAAAGTATCAAGTTATGAAAAAGAAAACCAACATTTATTCTAGTTAATCTTCCATGCCTCTTACCCATTACACACCAAGGTGTAATTGCTAATAATTATTATAAATAAAAATGGATATTATCATTATTATCTTTAATTAAAAATAAAGACAAAAACATGCATGCTTTTTCATTTACGCGGTAAGAGGTAGAGGAAGGCGGGAGGAAGACAAAAAATAAAAATTTTAGAGGAAAAGAAAGAGATTTCATAACTAAATTTGATGGACTGTATTGAGATCCTTCATTTGGGTGATTTCTAGGTCTTGCAGGTAACAGGAAGCCCTTAAAAAGTCTTGGAAATCTAGATTTAGTGTCTATGTTTCTTTGTGATTTTTATTACAATATCCTTCATGCCTGACCCTTGTGTACACCTGCTACTTGTGTTGGGCCTTCAGAGTGATTTAATAGAGAAAGTGCTGGAGGAATGTAGCGAACACCATGTTCAACTTGAAACTTGTATGGGGTATGTTATTTGAAGTTCAACTATTCATAATTGTATATGCTCATTGTGCATAGTTATTCAGTACCTAGGTCATATCATTGCAAGTACCGTCTACTTTTTCTTTATCTTTTTATCCTTAATTGCTATCTATTATTCCATCGATTTAGACTTGAATGCATTTTTATGATCTCTATCATTATTTTGAACTTCCTCTCCTCAAGTCCTAAATTCTTGAAGGTTTACAAGATTTGCAGAAAATTTGGAATACTAAACTGCTTGTCATGCCCAAAAGTTGGGCAAAAACACACGAGCAAATTTTTTTTTAACTAACGCATGAAACGGGATACAAAACAATACAAGAGTAACATGTGCACGCAAAACGGTGCATGGGTAAACGATAACTAGAATAGGTCACAAAGGGAGGATTAGCTCTCGCAACTATCCTAAGTGATGAAACAAGATCCCAACTGGAACAGCACGCAAAACGAGATAGTTTGACCCAAAAAGTCAACTGGGTTGACTAAAAGGTCAACTGTCTCCGAAAGGCATGAAACTGAAACCCTAGGTTCCAGAGTGCACAGGGATCACCTGGTGCGAAAACAAAATCACACGGCCAAGGTTTGACCATGGTTGACCAAAAGTCAACCGGGCTCGAGGCGGGTCAAAGGTAGTGATAATGTCGTATACCGCAAAGCAAAGGGGTTGTATTGACCCCCTAATCGTTAACACAATATCAGAGTTGAAATAAATTTAATTAAGTAATTGACGTCTTTAACCAAGTATTTATATATCTCAGATTAACATCACTATCAGAAGAAAATTAAACCCCTAACATTATTTAATTAACATACGACATTTAAATTTATTTGATAAATAAAATCACGTATTTTTAAGCTAATTCTAATCTTAAAGAAATTCCTTCCAAGGACGACTGAAACTAAATAAACATTAGCTAATCAAAAGAAAACGATAAATAAATTACAACATAAATAAATAAATCTACTATAAACCACTTAGAATTAACATTGATTAAACTACCTCTCAAGGATTAATAAATTAAATCTTCTCTATTTAATAATTAATAAACATATAATTACTTTGTTATCCATAAATAAAATATCCTATCAAAATCATAAAGGTAAGACGGGGAAATAAATCCTATAATATTAAACATCTATCTAAGGCATCTATATAGAATTTTAAGACATCTTACTTATGGAATATGATGATAAACAATGTTTTTGTATTAACCAAACAAATCTATTTTAATTCTTTTATACCAACATACATACCTAATATAATAAATAAATAAATGAACATAATTTAAACATCTTTTAACCAATTCTAACATTTAAATAACATTATATTCAAATAGATCTAATTTAAACTTTTACACAAATATCTATATATACATATTTATTTTTCAAATATACTTAATCAAAAATCCCTCTTACACTATTTAATTTAAAACATTATCTTACCTTTCAAATCCTAATAGAATTTTTTTTTTTATCATAATATATAGAAGAAAATACTATCTAAATATGAAAATTTACCCATCTAAACAAATCAAATATCAAAGAAAATCTAATCTAAAATAAATCAAACCTATATATAAATCTAATCTTATTAAATCAAATATGATTATAAACTTTTACATAAATATATATATAAAAAAAAAATATATATAAAACATTCTATCTAAAATGGTTTTAAACCTAACATATAAAACTTTATTTTAAAATATGAAATAACAATAAAACATTTTGAATTAAAACTTAATACATATCATTTCGCAATATATCCTTAAAACACAAATCCGATTTTTTTTAAACAAACAAAATAAATCATAAAAACTATCGTTCGAACAAGGGCGGCGGTCAAAAGTGAGAAACAGCGGCGGAGGGAAAATAAACCGGCGGGTCAAAACCCGCGGCAGCAGGGGTTAAAGCAGCGGCGGAAGTGTTTGAAAGCGGCGGCCGGCGGAGAGAATGAAAGCGGCAGCCGGCGGGGGGATTGGAAGCGGCCGGCGGGAGGATTGGAAGCGGCCGGCGGAGGGACACAGTCGTGGGCGGCCGGCGCCGGTCGGCGGCGCCTCCCCACTGTGGGAGGCCCGTGGCCGCGCGGCCCCCACGGACTTACACTGCCTGCGTTAATATTTGGGGGGGAGGGCTTCGGCCCTCCCCAATCTTTTTAAAAAAAAAAAAAACAAAACAACTAAACACAGCGCTATGCGCTTTTTCTTTTAAAATTTAATAGATTTGATAATAAAACATACATTACAAAAGGATATATTATTTAACAAACAAATATATAAAAAGAATAAATATATGTTTTTTTTTTTTTTTAATTTACTGGTGTAAGATAATTATTAAAAAAAATGACTGTATATCTTTAAACAGCGGACATATGCAATATTTATTTTTTTATAAAATCTATATGGGCATACTTGATAATTCACACTTCACATTCTGGGGGAATAAAATTTAAAATGCAATTTTTTTATTTTTTTTTAAGATTAATCAAAGGACTAGAAAATAAATATTTCTCCTCAAGAACATAGCCAAAGAAAAGAAATAAGAATTACTAAATCTTTTTTTTTTTAAAATTATCATTTGAAGGAATACTAAATAGATTAACAAAGTCATAAAAATCAAATTGAATTTTCCACTATTCTTTTTATGTACATTCCTCAAAACTATTTACGAGATGGATAATAATTCATGATTACATCCCAACGATCCTTCATCTAAAATGTGGTAGAGAAATTCACATAAGTACAAGATTACATCTTCAAAGAATTTCATTTCAACATAAGGAGATAGGATTCCATCAGAACAACATAGGTTACAATACCAAATCACAGTTGTCCACGTTTAACCATAAGGGTAATCCGGTAAGCTCCTTCCGCTAGATAAACCTGATAAAAGGGAGTTAACCAGGGATGCTCACCACCCAACCTAGGCCTTTACAAGGCCACCCCCTAGCTTGGGGATCCAATCTGGAACGGGTTACATACAGATACATCCAACAACAGTAAAAGAATGGAGACTCAGACACAAGAAAGCTTCCCAAAACCAGGATGGAACAAGAAGAAGTATCTCCAAGAGATATTCCAGAAATAGGGGTAGTGGTAGACCTCACTGAAGGAGAAA
>MU224249.1:1306143-1332450 GCA_018584345.1 Thuja plicata
TCACTGATGCTCGGTGAACACTGCTGACTCTGCGAAAATCCTTCGGTAACCGACTGAACTCGGTAAGTACTGCGAACTCGGTAAGGACTAACTTTCCTTCACATATTCTTTGATGACCGACTGAACTGGGTAAAGACTGAATTATTTTGTTGACCGAGTGAGCCCGGTAGTAACTAACTTCTCGATATAGTATTCTGGAGTGCTCGGTAGACTCTGTAAATAGCTTCTCTTACCGACTGAGCTTGGTAGACTCTGTAAACTGTCTTGCTGAACATTCTGAGCTTGGTAGACTCTGTCTGATGGCTGATATGACATTTGTGTAACATCAAGGACAATACACAATTAAACAATTGTTTCCAACAATGAGGACCATGGTAGGGTGATCTGCACCAAATGCTATGATTGTAGGCTATGCAGACTCATTATTTATTGAAAAGGCTTTATAAACTTTCAAGAAAATGCATTTTCTAGATTCTTTGCCGAAATATTCCCTTCTTGTGCTAAAATGAAAGATTTGAACATGTTATTTACATCCATCAAAGCATAGCAGCCTTGGGTTTTTTGTTAGATATTATAGTTGGAAATACTCTGGTAGACATGCATGCAAAATGTGGAGCCATGTATTTTTGCAAAATGTGGAATCATAAACAAAGAACCTCAAATGTTTGGAAAATTTCCTCAAAGAGATGTCATCTCATGAAATGTAATGATTGTAGGATATGCATAAAATTGATTTTGCAAGGAATCTCTCAAAATATTTCAATTACTGATGTGCTCTGGAACATATTTTAACATTGTAAGCTTTGTTCATGCTCTAGGTGCATGCAAGAATACATGTTTAGTGGATGAGGGTTGCATGAAGTAGTTGAAGTAGATGGCCTTAGTGATTTAAGCCCTTTCTACTACCAACAAAACAACTTGAGTTTGAGATATAATTATTTGGAGAGCATCGTGGTTGAGGACCTTGATATGGATGATCATGATATATTAGTGTAGACAATAGAGTTCTAATTTTTTATTTTTGTTAAGTACCAGACCATCAAGCTATCAATATTTTCAAATTTCAATATGCAATATAATATGCAATATAATATGCAATATAATATGAAATATGTAGTGTGAACTCTGATTCTTTGACATAATGATATTTGTCATTTTTGTATATAATGTTAATGTTGAACTTTATCATTGTTCTTGTTTTGAAAGTTCAAAATCGTGGTATTTTCTTTAAAATTTTTAAAGTTTATTAAAAATAGATGTACTTGTCTCCTATTCTCAAAAATAGATGTACCAGTACCAGTACCAATCTCTCATATCAGTACCAATATCAGTCTCCTAGAAACCTTGGTTTGATGTTGTTTGCTTGAGATTTCAGTGACTTTTAAAGAGCTTGGTGGAAGTTTGACAAGGTCTATACCACTCTGCATACTATTTGTAACTTTCCTATAGGTCTTACTTGTTTCTAGTTGTACCATTTAAGCCACAAGTTTCTAGAGTCTATCTCAAATTATTCTCTTATGTTTTACATTGATAATGTAGTTTTTGTAGGCCATACAGTTTCAAGGGAAAGAATGAATTTTTTTTGAGTTGTACCATTCCAAGGAAAGCCATACTAGTGAGGATTGAGGTCTGTGATCTGAGAAAGAAGCACTTCCATTCAGGGTAATTTACCATTGTCTAGGTGCCTAGACCCTTGAAGTCTAGTTCATTTCTTTGCTGGGTGGACTTGCGTAGTTATTGTGAGATATCTATAATATTATATATATTGTACCAACAACTTTCAACTCTATTTCAGACATGGCCATGTCATAAAAATGTCTACCAATTTGATATAAAATGTATTTGAGTGTGTTTGGGTGTGTTTAGTAGTAGTTTGGAGTGCCTTATCAGTTGTTGTTTGAGTTTCAGTTTTGGGTATATTTCATTCATTTTAGGGATGTTGTATCGGCATATAGAAGTGTTTGCAGTGCATTTGAATGTACATGAGACATGATTTGAAATTTTGACAATATTATAAGAGTGTTTCCATATCATTACCAACACCATGCATAATCCTTATAAGGTATTAATTGGTTGGTTACATGATTATTTTGTTTACCTATGCTATTTGGCCTTAATTTGGATATTGTAGTAGACTTATTTTATAATTAGAACTTTATATTAGTGTAATAATAATAATTTACTCCATCAATTGTTGATTTGTAATGCATTTCACATCTATCTTGCCCAAATGGTAGTACCGCCATAGGCTATCTTTTGTATGCATTACAGATTGCAAGATTGGACAATTTACTGCCAATCACCATAGCATATCATTCAGCCTATTTCTGCATTGAACAAGCTAGCATCATTGACCATATTGATTTGAGTCAAGCATAGAATTATGTCAGTGGCTTGCATTGTATTCACCCAGTCCTCCAAAGAGATGTAGATAGGCTGCCACTGCCTCTTAGGTGTCATTTTATGCAGTTTTCCAAAGAGGTGTTGATTAGGATGGCTTTAATACCTACATGTTCTATCTGCTGGCCACCAAATCATCTTGTAATTGCATTTGTTTAGAATAGATGTGTGGTTGGAAGAACCATATGCTCTCACCTTGAGCACTTTGAGATCTAGGTGAATAGAAAATGTTCAAGATATTGCATGTACATCTTTATATTGCAAAAAAAAAGAAAGTGTGGGTTGTCATAGAGTGGATCTTTAAGACTTTTTTTCATGCATACATTACCTATCCAACACACACAATTATCCTAAAACTTCATTCTACTTTGTGCTCACAAAGGGAGTAAAGAAAATAACTTTGTCGTGTAATTAATTTGTTGAGAAAATGGAACATAAGATTAGTTGGGAGACTTGTAGGATAAAAGGGATACAAGGAGGGTGGAAAGATTTATACCTACTCCAGAATAGGTATAGACAAGCTGAGCTTTGGCACTTGAAAAAGGTTGTAGAAATTGTCTTTACACTTGCCAATTGAATTTTATTGAAAGCTTTAAAGGCTTGTTATTTTTGTGCATATCCAGTGTAGATAGCTAAAGTTTTTCTCCTTAATTGTGTTGTAATCATCCCATATAATTACCTTAGTCTCATGCTATTGATACAATTTTCAAAGATTAGATACAATCTAGAAATATTGATTTTGTTTGTTTTTTTAATTTTACCTTTTTTGTGGTGTAGGCAAGGCCACAATTGTGGAGAACATCCCATACATTGTAAGGCAATCCTAGGTCATCCACCCTGCAGGTGACATCAAAAGGGATAGTAGGAGAATTCTGAATCCTTGTCTTGCCATCCTGGGCACATCCCTAATCTAGGTTCAATCATTTTTACCTCAAGGATGAACTAATTTTTTTATTACATTTCTTTGCAATAGTTCATGTTTTTTCATAAACCCTTGATTGAATACAACACAAGATAGTCATGAACCATTTTGAAAAATATCAGACGTGGCTCAAATATAGGATCATCTATGGATACATTCAACTATCCATGTCATACCTAGGTGTATTGTAACCATATCATGTATTTGGTGTGTGGATAAATCCAACCTTTTACAATGTCAAAATAATGAACAATACAACTCTCAAAATAATGATGAAATACAACCCCTTTCACTGTCAAAACAATGAACAAAGCATCAAATCGTCAAGACAACAATCTCATCTATGGTAACAATGAGAAGAGAATGCATAGAGATATCCCAAAATATTTAAAACATTTCTACATGAAACCACTATCCATATTTTGTATTCTATAACATTGCTTCTTGACGTTCACAAGTCAGTCCTTTGACATGTTTTTCATAACAATAATGATATTTTTTTTCTTTTCAATCACATTGTGCTCCTTTACTGTCCCTCTCTAATCTTGATTTGAAAACTTCTCTATCTCTGAGATTTTTCCATCTTTCTTCTTTTGTAGACATTGAGCAAGCCGTAGGTTTTTGAGGGCCTCTCTAGGATATTCTCTTTGTGGGCCTCTCTAGGATATTCTCTTGGTAGAATTTTCTATTGTATTTTTATGTACTCTCAAGTTTGGTTGACCTATAAAATCTGGAGAAATACTTCATAAATCCTAATCTTGTACCTTCAAACTGTTTGAAACTTTGAACACAACTCTTGGAAAATAGTACTTCCTCTCATTCAGGGATGGAATATGAGTGCACTTTATTTCTTAGGGAAGAATAGGATGTATGTGGTGTGGAGGGAAAAATTATTTCTCAAGCATTTGATGAAGGTGAATTGTTATTTTTTTGAAAATTTGATTCAAAGGTGCTTTCAATGAGTGGTGACCCATAATGGTTTGAATTGGCATATAGCCACCACAAGTTTCTAGTTGGATCAACCTTTCAAATGCTGTAGACTCTAATATAGTGTGTTATACAAAGTCTAGCTTTAAGGTTAAGCATTCAAGTAAGATGTTGTTTTTGTTTTAGAATGTCAATTTATGAAGTTTTTATATAAGCGTGTTTCATTACACTTAGGAGTTATCGAGAGGGAATGAAACTAAAGTATTGCTTGCAGTCTTTTTGCATCCACAAATTGCACAAGTACAGTTAAAAAATAGAAATGTGGGGGAACCTACACACCAAGAAAAAGAAACTGCACTCACACTTGCAAGGCTTTGAGGAAGTATTTTCCTCCAAGAGTTGTTGAAAAACATATGTTAACATTGAAATAGAATGATTCAATAGAGATAGCTTAATGCACATAGGTAACAAAAAGGGTGGCTTATTGCACAAGCCACTGTATTAACATATTGACAGTGAACCTACTAAGAGCTTCTCATACATGATATCTATTAAGAGGGAAAGCTCCCCACATATTACATGTATTATGCTGGGTAATATTCAATTCTTTATTTAACATCACAATAAAGATGAGATTGGTAGCAAAATAACTCATTTACATTGGATACCATAATTATTGAGTTTAAATTTTAAGTAAATGGTGATGTTGTATACTTGAAGTTGTATTGAGTGGAAGAAGCTGATGAACATTGTTCCTATTATCTTATATGACATCTTTGTATAAGTCAATTACATGGAGATCGAATGTGTAGTAAAGCACACAATTGCAGGACAAATAAACTCCTTTTAGTCTCAATATATCATTCATTAAGTTGAGGACCTGTGTATAGTTGTGAGTGTGTCAGTCAGTTATTGATTTTGCCTTGTTCATAGTTGATATGAGCCATCTAAATTTCACATAGTCAGTGGTGTTTTCATGGAATCCTTCTGAGGGTGAGAAAATTTGAAGCATAATCAGTAAGAACATGAACAACATTTCTCATCCATAAGTGATCAACTAGTTGGAAGATGACTAGACATTTTTGTTGTTTAGTGAAATAAATTTTAGGGGCATGGCACCCCTAACAGACAAGAAAAGGAAATCAAAATTTATTTTAGTTTTGAAACCACTTCTTTCATTGGACAATGTCCTTTTTTTTTGGTTCAAATATCTTGATGTTCAGTACATATTGCACATATATCTCGGTCACACTGAGTCAAAATACTTCCTCTAAGAGCCTTATAAATAGACACTTTTACATACACCAAAATAGGTATTATGTATAACATATCTTTCCAAGTTGGAGATCTTTTAGTATTCTCTCAAGAGGATTTTCTTACAGATAGACCATCATACCCTTAAGATGAGAGGATCTATAAGAACTCTTACAGTAAAAAAGGAGTACTCAGTGAGTAATCATAGATTGCAAAATATGACTTTAAAAAGTTGAAAATATAGATTTGATTTGTTCTTGACACATGTTGAGTTATTTTGACTGAAATTATACCACTTTCCCTCTCTAGACAGTGTTGTAATTCTTGCAAATATTTCTATTTTTCAGTGTAGTTGCAGCACATTGTAGAGAGCTTTTAGCAATTGTTGTAGGTTGTTGTAGAAAATTTCTATGTCACTTCAAGATATGGTTAAATGTGGTTTCAAGGAAATGTTCATGATGTCATGTGTTATTGTGTGTATGTTGCTGCAAGATGCTACAAGGTTTAGTCACAGCCATTGCAGGTGGTTGTAGGACATCATTTGGGTGTCACTGCAAAAAGCAGGTTACTATGATTTCCACCTTTCTCTTTGACACTCTAGGTGACCTTGTGTGAGACTAAACCCCATTATAATTATTTTTTTGTCATAACCTTGTAGGTGGTTGTAGGACATCATTTGGGTGTCATTGCAAAAAGCAGGTTACTATGATTTCCACCTTGCACTTTGACACTCTAGGTGATCTTGTCTGAGACTAAACCCCATTATAAGTATTTTTTTTCATAACCTTGCAGGTGGTTGTAGGACGTCATTTGGGTGTCACTACAAAAAGTAGGTTACTATGATTTCCACCTTGCTCTTTGACACTCGAGGTGACCTTGTATGAGACTAAACCCCATTATAAGTATTTTTTTGTCATAACCTTGTGTGGCACTTAGACACCTCTGAGCACAAGGATAAGAGAACTTGAGAGCTTGATAATAGCATTAGGTCAGGAGGAAAGCATGATCTCCTTCCTGATTCTTAAAGATAGTTGTTGGAAACTTAGACTGAGCTATTAAGTTGTATATGCTGAGACCATGAATGCTACCACGTTAAGACCTACTGAATCAACCTTGATATTGTATATGTTCCTTGCTATTTCAATGCATTGTAATGATTTATATGGAATGGTTACCAAAGTGAATTTATAATAACTAAATTACTATTTTAAGCAGATCATCTTTTGATTTTCAAATATCTAAAATTGTTCATCTAGAATAAGATAACTATCATTGATATCTTCTATGCTTTTACTGAAATAAGAGAAGTTGGTTTTGTCAACTTCAAGTATTCAATGTTGGATTTAATAAGATGAATTTATACGAATATAATATGCACAAACAAGACAAATTTATTATGCAATATTTCTGCAAACTAAGGACAACTTGTTGTAGGATGTCATTGATTGTTTCTAACTTCCTACACCAACTATTGTAGGATACAGTGGAGTATTCCTGCGACAAACTCTAGATTGTTGTAGAATAACATGGAGCTTCCTACAATAGATGTAGGAGGTTGTAGGATGACAAATATTGTCTCCCCAATAGCTATAGGATGTTGTAGACTACTATGGAGTGATCCAACAATAGCTGTAAGTTGCTTGATAACACTGTGAACTGTTCTTGCAATTGTTGTAGATTGTTGTAGGACATTGTGGAGTTTATGCAAAACTAATACAAGTTATTGTAGGAAATTGTGGGGAATTTCAGTAGCTTCTGCTAGTTGTTGAAGGGTTTCATGAGCTACTACATGTTTTTGTTGTTAAATGTTGCATGCTATTGTATAACTATCATCAACAACATTTATGAACTGCAAAAGAATGTTTTAGTTGACATTAGGTGAGTCATGTTGTTGCTGCAAGATAGTATTATGAGTTTGTAGTATCTTTCCATTGGGCTAAAACATGATGTTTTGTGGACTAATGTGTTAATATTCCCTAGAGATTGCTTGCTGAGATGTATTGTAGAAGCCAGGAAGATCCTTCCATTCTATTTAAGATGTCCCATGGATAGGGATTTCTTTTTTTTGGACCAATTCTATCTTTTGGTTATCCTGATCATTTTTATTCACCATGTAACTACAATATACCTGCTAGTTTGATGAGCCAACAATAATGAATTTCTTATGATGGGCAGTGAGGCTGATAATTGCATCTACCACAACAGTAAGGACTCTTATGTTTGGTTTGTGATTTATTTTTAAAATTATTTGGTGGAGAGGATGAAGAGTAGAGTTTTAATGCTTCGCTTGAGAATTAGATGGTGTTCGAGTTTTCTTTCACTACTTTCTTATAACACCATATATCTTCTTCAAGTATTTCAACTTTCAGGTGGGAAACTGTCCTTATGTTTGGCTTTCTATTTTTATTAAGAATCATAAAATTAAATTTTCATACTCTAGTTATCTTTAAGATTTTTCCTCTTGTTGCATTAACAAATTTGATTATTTTGCAATCACTGATGTTGATTCTTATCTAAATATGGCCCCTTGGTGATAGATCTCGATATATGCATTACTATTGTTTGATATTATTATTGCTTGTGCAACTATTACAGATCAGAGAAATGAAGAAATTGGTTGAAGAAGAGAAATTAAAATACATTGGACTTTTTGAAGCTTCCACATCAACAATTTGAAGGGTGCATGTTGTTCATCCTATTACAACAGTTCAAATAGAATGGTCCTTGTGGACTATGGATGTAGAGGAAGAAATCATTCCAACTTGCAGATATGTGGATTTTCAACATTAGAATTCTTCATTTTAAATTGTCTTCTCTTTTATGCTTGTGATAGTCTCTGCTCCTTGTCTTGGCTCTATATGACAGTGTTTTTATCTCCAAGATGGTGTCTACTCTCTTGACCTCACAGTGGTACTTCTTAAGAAATAGTGGTACTTCTTAAGAACAGTCATAACTCCTTCAAAATAGTGACTAAAATCTTGAAGAACAATTAGTTTCATTTCATTGATGGCACCTATCACTAAATATCCTTATAGTAAAGAATGAATTAAAAACAATAAAAAGAGTCTATGACCTCTTTCTTTACAGTCATTGTATTATAATGCATTCTCCATGTAAGCATCACTGTCATCCTCATTATCTATATCACTGCTATTCTTGGTGACTGATGAAAAAACATTGTATATCTGAAGGTCATTGTAGATTTGAAGGTCTCTATATGTAGAAAGAAACTAATATATTCATTTTTTCAAGCACCCAAACATTGCAAAACTTAAGGCAAGTAAAAACTATTATTTTGCTCGAAGATAAAATTGATTTTGAAGTAGCTTGTAAATGGGCCTCTCATTATAAACAAACAAAATGTCCTTTGAAGACAGATAGAGAAGTTCTAAAAGCTATAACCACTAAGATACCTTAAAATGATTACTTTAAATTTATCAGAATAAAAAGAACATAAGTCCTTGTTATATTCCCATAAAGAAAATTTAAAAACCATCAAATTCTCTAGATTTGTTGTACAAAATTTAGCTACATCATTATGGAGATGGGTGCTAAAATTGTCTTCTCAAAAACCTTTGCATCAAGTGAATTTATCATCTAGCACAAGTAGAAAATAGCTAGAAAATTACAAATGCTATTTATGTATTGCGAGCTATTTTTATGTTTTTGTTATCGATGGAATTGAAAATACCCATACAAACAATAGACATATTGGTGAGAATTGTGGATCATGCCAAGAATCAAGAAAAGGTAAATCATGTCTATATAGAGACAAACCTAATTCATTACAGAGGGGGAAATTTGGGGAGAAAAAGAGCGAGGAGGAAAAGATGCTAAAGAAAATTTGGAGAAGAAATTCTTCATTCAGTCCTGATCAACAAGCTGAGGAAAGAGCTAGATTCTGCAGACACTGATGAACAGTGAGACAACATCACAAAGCATAAAAATGTGGAGAAAAGGTAAAGAATTGATTATATTGATCAGAGAGGTAATGGACTTACAATAGATCTAAAAATTTGCAATTGAGTTGTATGTATGAACAGATCATTAGTGTTTCATTTTAACCATTGAAGCATCAAGTCTCTTAACTGAGCAGGACTTAAAAGTCTTTTAAAATTGAGATACATCCCAAGGAGTATCAAAAATTTTGATCATAAAAGTAGAATTGGATATGCCTGATACCTATTGATAGGCCAAGTGAGTGTTTGATCAAGGATGGTAACATTAGATGCCAGATACTAGGTGACAAACTATCTTTTAAATCCTCTAACAAGGTCACACCTAATAGTGTGTTTGTAACCTTTAACAGGGTTGGCTCCTAACAAAGCTCACTTTAGAAGAGTGAAAATTTGGGGTACCGGTCCTAGTGGTTTTTCCCTTAACAGGGTTTCCACATTAAAAATCCATGTGTTATGTGTTTATGTTTTATTAATTTACTATTTTACATTTCACATATGCAATTCTAGATTGATCGGTATACTGTGCATATTTACTATGTTTCGGTAAATAGTTAAGCTACTTATCGGTAATCATATAGAAGAGAGATTTACAAAGCAATCCGACAAGTAGAAAATTGATATAAGTATTTCATGGCATTCATCTTGTAGGACATAAGATAACTTGAGACATAATTTGTGGTTATAAGTTTTAAGGGTTGATTTAAGGATTAATAGTTGGAGGCCACTGATTCACCTCCCCCCTCTCAGTTATTACTAACATTTCCTTACTGCATAATTACTATGCATTTTTCCCTTTGTTATGGTACGAAGTGACACAAAGTCGTAGTCACTCATTCATGAGATTCACACGTTGTACCACTCTCTTTCACTATTTGCTATCATGTACTAGATATCCTTTGACTATTCATATCTTGAGCATCTATTCCTGATGTTTGCTTGTTTCAATGAACAGGTACCAGGCACATTCATCCTAAGTTGCACGAATTGAATGTGTGCCTATATCCTCGGTAGTGGGCACATGAGATAGTAGTTTTGGCCTTTCATATTGAGCCAATGTCATCCATGTATGGACAATGTATCTATAATTAATACATTATTCCCTCTATTATGTGTTAGTAAATCTGGATTTATATTGCATATTGTGAAAAACAAGTTATGTGTCTATGTAGTAGAGTTCCCACAGTTGTTGTGGAAGAGGATTTAATTAATAATACTAATTTTAATTATTAATTGGTTATTTTTGGATGAGTGGTTGACTAATGTTTGGGGAAAGAAACAATATATACATGTCAATTTTTGTAGAATGTTGCAAAAGGACATGTTCTTTATTTTTTTTTTAAATGTCACAATATGCAAGAAAGAGCTTTAAAAAAGGATTTTGGAATGTGGGTCACTCCCTATTTCAAGCTTTTCCATGGTCGCCTAAGGGTAATACTGAGCAGGTCATTGCAAGGTCTACACCCAACTAGGTCAAAATTAAAAATCTCCTACCTGGATTATAGCCTTTTATCTCCCAAATCTTAAGCCTTTAGGTAATGTCCTTCAGGTTGAAGTATCTAGGGTTACTCTACCACATTTAAACGCTAGAGTCCTTATTTATCTTTCCCCTAAAGTTGAAGTTCCAGAAGTTATTTCCCTAAATTTTGATGAAGAAATATTTTCATGGGAATTGTCCCTAGTGGGAAATCTCGGGGCTTGTTTCCATTGCAAGCTCAATGGTCACAACAAAAAGGATTGTTTGTCTTTAGAAAAACACATAGTCTGCTAATTTTAAGGTTTCTGCACAGAATATCAACAATGGAATTAATGGTGGTTCTAGAAAGGATTATAATTCAAAGGGAAAAGATAAACTTAATAGAAATGTGGATGTTAATAAGACCTATAGAAAGACTTCTCAAGATAATGGATCTATTTATATCAATGTCATCTTTGTGGACAATACCTTTTCAACCCTTGTTAACCCCCTCTTCGATGAATAATATGTGGTTCACCCTACTAATCCTTTCACCACCCTCACATCAGAAAGCCTCTCTTTGACCCTAAACAGGGATAAACTAGTAGACCTCCTAGATTTGAGTCCTATGATAGGACCCACCATATTGAATGCCCAATAGATGACCATTTCTAGGATTAAAGAAAAGGCTACCAAGATTAATAATGATTTTCTACAACTTACGAAGGAGACCCCGCTCCTCCTGAGTCTTTTCCATCTAATGATAATGCCAAGGATATCGATCAATTTATTAAAGTGGTTAATGCTAAGAAGAAAAGAAAAGCCATGGATAGAAAATCCTTGTTGAACAATAGTAAGACAAAGATTATAGAGATGCCGGAGTGTTTTAACAAATTATACAATAACCAGAAACCTCCATCCAAATAATTCATGATAATGCACATGCATAGTTGGAATGTGAGAGGAATGGAAATGTCAAATAGAAAACATGAAGTTAGTAGATGGTACAACAATTTGAAAGATAAAGACATTATTTTCCTTCAAGAAATTAAAGTTGTGGGCTTCCAAGCATATACTATGCTCAAATTTTTATGAGATAAAGCCATGGGTTTTCATTCTAATCATGTAAGAGGAAAAGGAGGAACTACTATCCTTATTGGCCCTAATTGGGTTGATAACATTATTGAACATGGTAGATCCCTGTGTCAAAGAGCTCTGTGGGTAACATTCAACATAAATTATAGACTCATCGACATATGCAATGTTTATTTAGCTAATGATTATAGAGAAAGGGCTAGTTTGTGGGATTGGTGTATTTTTACCTTAACCAATGCAAACTGGCTTTTTGTGGGAGATTTTAACATGGTGGAAAATAGAAGTGATAAACAAGGAGGATTGAAAAATTGTTGGAAAGGTAATGAGTTCTTTTTTTGGAAAACTTTTATAAGGAAATTCAATTTGAAAGACCCACTCGAACAGAAAAATGACATATTCTTATATATGGTTTACATGGTGTAATAATCAGAGTGGACAAAAAAGAGTATATTGTAGACTTGATAGATTCTATGGTGATTCCTCCTTTTCATTTCAATCACATGATGGGCATTCTCCAATTATGGTCATGCATGCATCCATATTTTACCACTCCCCCATTTCTGCTTTTGTGCTTTTGGATACTGATTATGCTTCCTTTGTGAGACCCTCAAAGAATAGCCTCTTCAAACTAAATGTTTCCCTTCTTTCCAAACTCTGCAATCCCAATCTCTGACCTAGTGAACAGTGAACCTCCCTTATCAACACCTGGCATAAGATGTTTCAGTTAATTGGAAAGAAGTATGCAATGGAAAAAAATACAGAAGAAAATTTTCTCCAATCTAAATTGAATGATATTGAAAAAGATATTCAATCTAGATGTGGTGACCCTAAACTAGAAAAATATTTTATTGAGGTTAAACATCATCTCAGGAAGTTCCAAAGATATAAGATTAAAGGTCATAAAATTAGAGCAAGAAGGAATTGGATTCATGACAGGATAAAGGATCCAAATATTTTTTCAATATTATTAGGGCCAAGAAAAAAAGGGAATTGATATAAGAGATTAAAGCTAACTCTATAAATACCAAATACCCTGATGCAATTAAGGAGGCATTCTTTAAGTTTTACAGTGACCTTTTCTCATCTGAACATGGTGTGAGCAACCAAGAGGCATTAGAAAAATGTCTCAAGTTTATCCCCAAAATATTGTATTCTCAATAGACTAATATGTTGGAAAATAATATCACATTAGAGGAGATACATGCCTCTATTGGTTCTCTTGCTAATGGTAAGTCTCATGGACTTGATGGTCTTCATTTAGAATTATATAAGAAAAAAAAGGAGTGGATTGGATGTGAGCTACTGTCACTTTATGAAGATGTGTTTGATAGAGGATCATTGGGTGAGAACATTAACATAGGTTTCATTAAGGTACTTCCTAAAGCTGGAGACAAATCCCTTGTCAAAAATAGGAGGCCAATTACATTATTGAATATGTCCTACAAAATTATTGCCAAGATGCTAGCTAGAAGAATTGCAAACCTGTTAAGAAAAATTATTTTAGTCACACAAACTGGATTTATTCAAGGGAGATATATCCTAGAGAATCTCATCGCTAGCTGGGAGGTTATGCACTGGGATAGGTTTGATGGTCAAAATGGTGCTATGGTATTTCTTGATTTTGAAAAGGCCTATGATAGAGTGGAGTGGCCCTTTATCATTGTTATGCTTCATGCATTTGGGTTCCCGAAGTATTTTTGCACATGGATCAGGATCTTTTTTATTGATTCCTCAACACTGATTGATGTTAATGGTGATCTCTCTAACCTTATCCCCCTCCAAAGGTCCATCAGACAAGGATGCCCCATTGCCCCATCCCTTTTTGTTATAACTGATGATGCATTGCATTATATCCTTTGGCATAACAACCTTGGTCCTCCATTTAAAGGTATCTCTCTCCCCAACTCTAATGAACTTATCAATTCTCAATTTGTAGATGATAACTCTCTCTTTCTCAAACTTTCTAAGAAAAAGTTTAGTAGTGAATTACAAAGACTACAACTCTTTTGTTTAGCTTTTGGTGCTAAGGTTCCCCCCCACAAATCCATTATGTTGGGTTGGTTAGATCTGCCCATAGTTGGATGGCCTCTTTTGGATGGCAATGAGCTGGTCCAATGAGATTGTTAGATGCTTGGGGATCCCCTTTTCTTTTGAACCCCGTACTAGTGACATGTGGGCATGGATTCTTGAGAAGATGAACAAGAAACATTTAAAATGGTAGACTCAATCATTGCCTCTTTCTAGGAGGGTGCAAGTGGTTCAAAACTTCTTGTCCTCTCATCATATATATTTTGCATCTACATGGCTATTTTCTAATTATCATTTGAATATGGTAGAAAAATAGCTTAGGGATTTCTTATGGTATGTTGGGCTTGGTAACAAGAAGAGACACAGTGTAGCTGGGATTGGTGTTGTAGGCCTAAAAAGTATGTAGGCCTTGGACTGAAGGATATCAAGGGGTATTTCTCTGGCATCTAAATGGATCTACAAGTCTCTCTGGGGTAATGAGCCATGGAAAATTCTCATTAGGAGCAATATTAAGTGATTTTTTATTAAAAATGGAAAACAATGGAAAGAAATCCCCTTGTGTGATATCATCATGGGTGATTTCAAAATGAACCTTTTTGGTTCTTGAATTTTCACGTCCTTTTGGAAGGCTTAGTCTTAGGTCAGGGGGTTTATCCCCTCCCGAGGTGTTGTTGGAGGCTATCCTAGATATTCTATTGGTAACCAGTCAATATGGTGGGGACTATACTTAAATAATAAACCATTGGCATTAACCCAAAGTTTCTCTAAAAAAATATGGAACTACAAAGGTATTTATTGAATTGGTGATCTACTGGTTGATGGTTGGTTAGGGACATGGGAGGAGCTTTCTCTAAAGTATGATATATCATTATCTAAAAAGAAAAATTATACCTTGATTGCTAAAGCAGTTAATGGAGCTTCGATGGGGAAAATTATGGATGTTACTTATTTTATTAAGCAGTGAAAATGGAATGATGACACTTTGTTATTGGATACCTCCAATAAATAGATTTATGGTTTGCTTAAAAATGATTCCTCTATTTTCAATTGAGTGACTCAGAGCTGGGGTTTTGATTGTCCCTTTTCAGGTTGGTAATTTTTATTTTATTTCTTTTGGCTTGTCCCCTCTGAACCTAACAAGGTCTGTTTCAAATGGATCTTACTTCTTAAGAAACTTTTTGTGGGTAAATTCTTGTCCTCTATGGGTATTGTGTCTATTATGTGTGGTCTGTGTAATGTGGCTGAAAGTTTTGAACATCTTTTCTTTGAGTGTGTTATTGCTCACAAAGTATGGGAAATATTTCTTGGCTCCCCTATTGTGTGGAATGTCAAACCTGGGTTGTCTTCATATGAAATTATTGCTGGTTATGTGGACTCTTTTGACTCCAGACTTAATAGATCTTGGTCCAGTCTTACTTGTGAGATACTATGGTTACTTTGGAAGGATAGAAACATGGAGATTTTTCAAATGGAGAAAATAAGGCCCATTGAGTTTAAATTTAAACTCATACACTTCTCAATTATGTCATAGGTTTCGATGGTGCTGGAGATTCCCAAGAGCTGGTTCATGATTATGGGTCAAGAAGGTTCTCTTCTTATCTTTAAAGATGATGCCCAAGCTGCACATTACATCAACTCTTTCCAACACTTTTTGAACCCAGGAGGATTGATGAACTGAATCAACTGATTAATAGTTGAAAAATTAATTTCTATAAAATAGATGATAATGCAGGTACCCAAGGAATTGATAATGAAGATAGACAAGAAATGGATGATGATACATAGGAAATGGGCAATGTGTATGCTTGGGTGACCCCCCCTCTAAGAGAACACATGATACCTTCTTCTTCTGAGATTGTGGTGGATGATTACTCTGGACATCTTTTTGAGTAAGGGGATGGATGTGAGTAAGCAATTTGGATCTATATTTTGGAAAAAGTTCAAGTCTTGATTACATAAAACTGAGTATTACATGTACAGATCATAGCAGGTAGAACATACACATACAATTGTAATTAATATTTGCCCCCCAATTTTGTAATTGTATAAATAAATGGGGGTGCATAATGTTGCAGGCTCTCTAGGCTGATACTCAATTACACTTTCTAGTTTGATACTATGATATATTACTCAGTGCCAAATCTTGGCTGAATCCTACTAAATTGTATATCATTTTGATAAACTATCTTAATAGAAAAATTATTATATGGTTATTTTATATTTTCCGACAATTTTTCCATAGATCTGTTCCATTTAATTGGAATTGGATAATTAATCTAGGTTGAATTTGGGGGGATTTGTGGAGTTTTGATTTATTTAATTTAAATCACTTTATTTTGGCCTTTGTTTTTAAGTGAAAAGTGACTTATAAGCCTTTATTTTTAAGTGAAAAGTGACTGATAATGAGAAATTATAACTCATTTTCTCACTTTTTGCATTTTGGAGAATAAAAATTGTTCAATTCCTCTTGTGAGCAATTTGAAGATTTTCTTGTTGGGTGCAATTTGCTTGCCGGAATTTTATGGGTAGTGGCTCATTGGATTCATGCCGCCATTGCTAAACTTGTTGCGGGTCTATTTGCATTTTCGCGATGGATTTATTTTCTTTCATCATTTTTGAGTTTTCCCTCTTGGTGTGAGGTAACTTTCTATATCTTTTGATTTAAGTCATCTCTTCGAATGAAGTAGATTTCTATTAGTTCATGGGTTGATAACTAGTGTTCCCTCACAATTTCATTAATTTTTTTTGCCTCGTTGGGCCTATGTGTATTTTCCATTTTGGAATGCAAGTTTTTATGCTGATGCAACCCATTTTTTGGTATGAGCCTGAAACATAAATTTTTCTTAAAAAGTGTGATGTTGGGTGGATTTAGACCAATGACTGTTAATCTCGTTGCTAAATTCCAAGTTTGATTTTTGGTCTTTTTCATTGGTGCACCATTTTGCGTGTCATCTAGAACATGTTTGTTGCCATGTTTGGCACGATCTAATTATTGAAATTGGTGTTCTCCACTAAAAATAATAAGATTGTGGAGTCAGAATAGATGTAGGACATTCTGAGTATTTTTTTTATTTTTATCCGAGAGTTCCCTTTCATCGCTAAATTGCTGATTTTGACTTTTTGCCAGAAATTGAGTTTTTGACCATTGTGGCCCTTGTGAGTCTTCCTCGTGTTCTAACGAGATGATTAATGGATTCTATGGGAACCCATGCTCTTGACATAGTGACTGATTGTGCTTTTTGATTATTGTAGATTTTTCTTGTTTTCACTCGGTTGCATGCTTTGAGTGTTGGAGTTGAGATATCCTCTCTTGTTTTGTGTTGCTCATGTCTTTTGTTAAGGCATATTCCATGTTGAGTGGAGCTCACAGGTGATATGTGGATGTAGGGTTTTGAGACTGCATCTAGACATGTACTTGAGCTAAGCTCCTATGTCGAGGTCTGAGTGACCCATACAACTCTTAGTATTGAGACCAATTGGGTTTACCTTATTCTTATGGTTATTATGAATTTTGAGTCCTCCTTGATGTATACCTTGTTGTATGGATTTGGTTGTGCCTCGTTGCTAGAATAAGATGAGCCTGATTGGTGTTGAGTAGTTGAGTGGAGTGGCTCTCTAAGGTGGGTTGGGACACAAAGGGGTCCTAGGGTATCCATTGGTAGAGTTCTTAATAAGTCATAACTAATTAAATGATTGAGATTAAAACATAATGAAAATAATTAATGTGACTAACTTTCCGTTGTTTGAGGATGTTGATATGATATGCCTTTTCCTTTCCATATGCAGATGTTGATATGGATTAGTAGAGATTCCTTGATGAGAAAAATATTTCTCAAAGCCACATGGGCCACCATGCGCCATTTGATGACACTCCCACACTTGAGCCTCTTCACCAAACCTTTGTAGCATTGAGTAGTGACCCTGTGTTCTTGGAGTGTTGTTGTATTCTCTTTGGATGTTGGATCCCATGCCGAGTGTTCTCCATGTATGATTACATTCTATTCTTGTATATTGCAATGGTCCACATGTTGATTGATCTTAATGTGTCATGTATATGCATCCACTTGGCATGTGTATTAGCCACCTCTTACTTGAGTGTTTGACTTATGTTTGTGGCTGATCTACCATTTCTGCGAGCATGGTGTGGTGTTTCTGAGGGTTCCACATGGTAGGGTAGCATTGCACCACTATACCACTATTGGGGACTGACGTACAGGGACAGATTTCCTCTAGAATTAGAGTGTTTGAGCATTGAGTGCTCCATGTTAGGATTTACTTGAATCATGTTGTACATACTTATATGTTCTTTCAACTATGTTCTGAGAAAAGTTTCATTGATATATATATATATATTTAAAGTTGTATGTATTAGATATTTGATCTGGCATTTTATGTTCATGCTTTCCTTTCATCTTTATTGATGCAATTGAGTGACCATTGCATTGGTATTCATGTATCAAGTACTCCCCAGTGTGGAGTTAGATGTATTTCAGTTGTGTATTGGTGTCAGCTTAGTTTGTGATTGTTTCCTTATGTTTTTAGCCAAAAATCTCCCAATCATCATCTACACTTAACCAGAGTAATCTCTGACTCTTTGGTATGATACTTTTTGGTCTTAGACTTCACCAGAAAACTCTTTTTAACGAATCATGGTGTGTACAAATTGACGATGTGTCTGAGGTCCTTCATCTTTGACCTCACTAGACTAGGTCTTTTTTGGGATTCACTAGTTGTTCCAATTTTTGTCTACGCAAATCAACGTCTATGTAGACCAATCATCATCTATTCATGTTTGATCCCCATCTCCACCCAATATTGAGTATTTTTTTTAGTTTTGAGCTACAGGCTTGGATTGCGAGATTCTAGATTGGATTACCTAAGGGTCCCTTAGTGTCGTGGGAGCCTTTTCATTGCTCATTGTGATTATTTTATTAGTCAATTGGGTTGGGATTTGATTTAAAAAGTTAAATGAACTTGTATATTTAACCATTATAGGAATTTATACTTTGTTCTTAAAAAGAACAAATACTAGGATTGAATGACTTGGTTGTGGATTGGGAATCTTTGGAAGTGTATGAAGGATTCTGCTTGTGTTTAAGGACATGTGAAAGTATACCATGTTTCTTATATTATATTTATTCTTGTTGCACTTGGGTTCTTTAACGCTATTGCAATATATCTTAACAAAAAAAATTGTTTAGTGCATACTTTATCCTTGTGTTTCCAAGGTTCCTCGTATGGGGAATTACAAATATTCACAAAGAGGGGATAATGTTCTTCAAAAGTATTTTCTCCCCTCCTACGAATGCATTCCTTTTAGCTGCCAACACTAATGAACAAGATCTTATGGATGTCATCCCACCCATTATCACATAACAAGATAATAACTTGGTCATGAGGCCTTTTATTCTAGATGAAATTAAACATGTGGTGTTCTCCCTACCACCTGATAAGGCCCTGGGGCTTGATGGCTTCACAAATTTATTTTTTTACACGTATTGGGATGTAGTTGCCCTGGATTTACTAGCAACTCTAGAAGAATCCAAAATTAGTGGGTCTATGCTTTCAAATCTCAATGTCCCAGACATTGCAATTATACCAAAGGTAGTTGAAACTAAAATGTTTTTAGATCTTAGACCAATCTCACTTTGCAAAACAGTCTATAAAATATTCATCAAATCCATATACTTGAGGCTGCAACAATTTATACCAAAAATCATTTCTCCAAAATAGGGGGTTTGTACTAGGCAGAGAAACAACAGATGTATCCTTAGTTTTCCATGAAGTCTTACATTCAATCTAGTCTTCTCACCTTGCCTCATTCATTGTCAAACTTGAAATGATGAAGGCATATGATAGAATCAAATTCCTTCTTAAGGTTCTTCAAAAGTTTGGATTTTTTGACAAGTGGTGCAAATGGATCAAATCATGTATCTTAGGAGCCTCCTTTTACATAATCATCAATGGCATACCAGTGAGATTATTTAAAGCTACTTAAGGGATTATGTAGAGATATCCATTGTCATCTTTTATATTCATCATTATGGCAGAGGCTCTCAATAGAATGATTAAGCACCAAAATGTTTTAGGCTCATGGCATGACAATAATATACCAAACACTTCCATTTCTATGACACACACAAAATTTTCAGATGACACACTATTATATGGAAAAGATAATCTTATAGAGGCTAAACACATGAAAAAAATTTTATAACTCTATACTGAAGTATTAGGGCATCAAATAAATGATCAAAAATATAAAATTTATATCGTCAATGCTAAGGCAGGTTTGAAAAGGAAAATCATTCAATGTTTGGGATTTCAAGAAGCTGACCTCCCTTGTACCTACCTTGGTATTCCTTTTTTTATGGGTGATAACAATATTTCTTATTGGAACAAATCCATTGATAGAATAAAAGCAAGTATCTCAGTATGGAAGGTTAGATGACTCTCACTCTCAGGTCGATTACTTATCAAATTAGTTTTGCCTGCTATTCCAAATTACTTTATTGATGTTCTCAAGGCACCAATTTTGTGATCCAAAAAATTGAAAATTTGATAAGAAGTTTTCTATGGTAAGGTAATTTGTCAGATAAAAAAACCATCCCTCTAGTGTCCTTATTAGACAACATGGGAAACAAGAAGATGGAATGAGGAGTTGGGATTTTTTATTTATAAAAAAGAAACATAATATTTAGATGGAAACTTGTGTGGAAAATGTATGCTCAACCCATCTCCAAATGGAACCAAATTATGAGAGATAAATATCTTGATTCTGATATCCCCATAAGCATATTTACATTGAATAATCCTCCCACAGGTTTAGTCATGTGGAATTTTATGATGACATCAAGACATATTGTTACCAACTACATCTCATAGATGGTGCATAGTGGGGTAAATATTCATTTCTAGAATGATTCATGGAATGAACACATTCCTCTAAATATGTGCCATGAACTTCAGTCTGCCATTCTAATTTTCATTGAAACAAAGGGACATCGATTGATTGATCATGTCAAATCGGTGGAGATTATCTCTGGAAGAGTCACATGGAAGGAAAACTCTCTTGTTCCAATTAATGACCTTCAAAGACATGCTTTTCAGCAACTAGTATCGCATATGATAACATTCCTATCAAACAAGAAAGATAAATTAATTTAGGCCCCAGTCAAGAATGGTATCTACTCAGTAAATAAAGGATACAAGGCCCTTAAGCATCAAGAAGCCCAAAAATAAATAGTCCCATAGAGATTATTCCTTTTGTTGGAATAATAAAGTCTTTCCTAAGGTAGGTAGCTTCTCTTGGTTATACTTACGAAAGCACATTCTCACAAGTGATAGACTAACCAAATTACAGATTGCTCAACTCTTCAATTGTGTGTTGTGCCATAGTAAAATTGAAA
Organism: Thuja plicata; assembly: GCA_018584345.1. Taxonomy (NCBI): domain Eukaryota; kingdom Viridiplantae; phylum Streptophyta; class Pinopsida; order Cupressales; family Cupressaceae; genus Thuja; species Thuja plicata. The sequence goes on from MU224249.1 coordinate 1,327,591, forward strand.
TTGTTGACCATCTCTTTCTTCATTTCCCCTTTGCACAATCATGCTGGTCTGCTGTGATGAATAAATTGTAGTTTTCATCCCCATTACCAAATACAATATGGGATTTATTTTAGTCTTGTCTGAACCTCTATAAAACCTCTTTTTTGCATGCATCTAGAGGATAATTATAGTGAAGGATAGTTATAGTGACAATCCTCTCGTTAGTTTGGTGGGAATGTAATAAAATTTTTTTTAACAAAGTCACATCGATCATTCATAATGTGATTAAGGGAATAGAGAAGTCTATTTAAGAACTAACCAATGTATATGTTTTCATATATAAAAATTGCAGTTCCGTATTCTCAACTTCGGATGACTCCATTTTGAAAAATTTGAAAAGTATATGTTTACCATTTAATGGTAGTCATCAACCCCCATTTAAAAAGAAAGTGAATGTAAGTCTCATCAAATGACAACCACCAAATCCTAGCTTTGTGAAGATCAAATTTGATGGTGCATTTCGAGGAAAAATGGGAGAATCAGGTGTTGGGGTTTGTATAAGAGACCATTTTGGGTCAATATTAGAAGTTACATCCTCTATGCTTCCTCCTTGCATGAATAATATGGCGGAAGCAAAGACTCTTCTTGAAGGCCTCTCTTTGGAAAAATTTCTTGGATTGGAAAAGGTTCACATTGAAGGTGATTCTCTCATCATCATAAACACATGAAAAAACCAAAAAAGCTTTAGTTGGCACATTGAATACATCTTACAACAAGCTTGGCAGATCCAAGACTCATTTTTTGAGTTTTCTTTATCTCATGCATTTCAGAAAGGCAATAGATTGGGTGACAGTTTAGCAAACTTGGGGTGTGAAAAAATGAAAATTGATTCTTCTATGAATAATCCCAATATCCAAGGTTCCTATCTATACTATCTATTTATAGGGAGGAAGGGCATTTGTATTATGAATATTACAAATAAACATACGATTTGTAGTATTGATTTAGCTCCAACTAGCATGATGTTCCTATACTACTAAGTGATATGGCTATAAAATCAACATGCCTTTTTAAGATACAAAATCAATTTTTATTCAGTTCCCCAAACTTGCTCGCATTTCCAACTGATTGCTTATGCTTTCATGATGACATTACATCTTCATTCTTCTCCGCGCTCAATTGATACATGCTACGGTGAATCATTGCAGCTTAAAGTTACATTGCAGCCCTTGAAATAAATTAAGGGATATTTTTAGGAATTAAATGCTAATTATGGTGAGATAGTATTTCACACCCACATATCTCTTCCATATCTCCCAATTCCTTTGTCTGTAGATATCTTGTTTGTGTGACTATCCTCAACATGAAAAATTTGTGATGGAGTCGTCATAATGTAGAGGAAAGGTGTTTAAAATTAACATTTTTTTCTCTATCTTCAGGTAATATTAGTACATGTGTGACAATAATTTCCATCATTTGAAGGTGTTTCATGAGATGACAATGAGAAAGCCTTAGAATTTGATTTCCTTTGTGGAGGAACCCAGGTTTGCAGATCAAATTTGGACATGAAAATAGTTTGGGGAAGTGTTCCTTATATTCATTATTGTGATTTATGATCTTATTTCTTCCTTTCATTTTGTAGTTTATGCTTGCAAAAATCCTATCTTGTGCATTCATCTTATTTCATGCATCTATCCTGTTAAAATCTACTATGTTTAAAAGCTTACATTTCGCGGCCTGCAAATTTTTGAATTCATAAAACTAGTCATTGAAGTCTTTTCACAGGTTATTCAAACAAGTTTTACCTCTTTACAGATTCGCTTAAACAAATTGCCCTTTTTACAAACATTGATAGTTGGTGTTATCCCTCGATCGACAAGATGAAGATCTTTAACCTTCAAGGGAATGCGCCTGAATGACGCATGTTGGATAAGATCTCAATTGGGTAGGGTTCAAATCGGATGGAATATTCTTTCTCATTTAGCAACTTAGTGCAGCCTCTAGTCTCGTGATCTCGAGAAGAAAAGGAATATGCTTATTTGATTTGGAGACTTAACGCGAACCGTTGATTTAATTTTGATCGTGTGTTGTGCGCTAAGTCTCATGATTAAACCAGAGTTAGTCAGATTATTGGGAGATTCAATGAATTTTTCTATCTCACAATCTCATGATAAACTCAGGGTTAAATTCTGGTTTGTTCTTTCCTTTCAGTCGCGTGATCTCCAGATGCACTTGAGGTTAAGTTATTTCTTTGGAAACTTAACACGAACCATTGATGCAGTTTCAATCCTGTGGCTTGTACTAGATCTTGAGACAAAGTCAAAACTCAGAAAATATTAGGATATTACATGAGGGGCATCGATGGAAATCTGATATTATATTTGGCATGAAATCTTGGAATAAACCCTAGAGTTACGAAATGATCTCGCGACTTAAAGTTTCTTTCAATCGCGTGATCTCCAGATGGACTAAGGTTAATTTTCAAGTCAGGCAAAGTTAAAGATGGGCCCAACAAGTGTGATCTAGGTTGTTGATGCAAATAAAATCCTGTGGATGGTGCTAATTCTTGAAATAAACTCTTGGGTTATAAAATGATCTTGCAACTTCGAGTTTCCTTCAATCGTTGAATCTCCAGATAAATCATGGTCAAGGAAGTTAAAGTCAAGTTTAGTTTAGAGTTAGTCAAGGATGGAATCATGGCCATTGATGCTGAGATAATCTTATGGATTTCACTAAGTCTCGCAATAAACCCAGAGTTAGGCCAGATACTTGGAGATTTTGAGTTTCCCTCAGTCGTGTAATCTCAGAATAAATCAGAGTTGTAGTAAAGTTAAGTCAAGATTAGTTCAGAGTTTGTAAGGATGAAGTATGTTCTATTGATCAAATTTTAATCTTGTGATTGTATCCTAATCTCACAATCACAATGGAATATTCTTTTTCATTCAACGACTTAGCACGACCCTTAGTCTCGTGATCTCAGAATGGAAAGGAATATGCTCTTGAGATTTAGAGATTTAACGCAGACTGTAGATCATGTCTTGGATCTTGTGGTACTCGCATGATCTCACAAAAAACTTAGAGTTAAGGAAATGATCTCACCATTTGGAGACATAAAGGAGTTTGGATACCCAAGGTTAAAGCTAAGTTAGGGCTAAGGTTAGAGACTGAGGTAAAGATCGAGCAAATCCTATTTGATCAAGTAGGAGGCGTAAAGCCTTGAAGAAAAGACGATCAAAATCTATCCATTAAGGCATCACACCTTGAAGGCATGTGTCCATGGCGAGCCAGGCTGAGTAAAGAAGGAATGAAGTAAAGACCAATCAAGTTCATATTGATCAGACGGACATCGTAAAGCCTTGAAGAAAAAGTGATCGACATCTAACCATTGAGGCATTGCACTGAGATGACATCTGGCACTTATGATGTCATGGGTCCCAGGTTGAAAAGATAAAGTAAAGACACAAAAAGAAAAGGAAATCCAATGGTTGGCGTAATCCCTTGATCGACAAGATGAATATTTTTAAGCTTTAAGGAATCACGCTTAGCCAACACGTGTCCTAGAACCAGAAAATCTAACCAATGTGATCGACTATTAAACTATGGAAAGTATCGACAGTAGGTGTAATGCCTCAAAGTGGAGATGCATGATTTTTCTTCATCAAGGCATTACGTGATCATGCCATGTTTCTTCAATAGATGGAAAAGCATTAAGTCTGAGCAAATATGTCGACAAGGATTTATCTTTAATGTTTATTTTCTCTTAATTATATTTTATATATCTTAGAGTTTTTATGTATTATTTTATGTCATCGACATGTAGGGTTTTCAAAGGCTTGGAAATATGGACTTATATGTTGACAAAACAATGCAAATTGGGTGAAATACTGGAAGATAGTACATGCACACATCCATTGATATTATGTAGAAGATAAAGGAATATCAGAGAGTGATTAAAGATATCGACTTCTCTAATCAACATGATGAAGATATTCGACATGCCAGAGAGGATATAAATTTGCAGAAGAATTAATATATGGATGAAAGTATGGTTGAAGAACCATAATATTTTAAAATTGATTTATTATTCTGAATTGACTCTAACAAATCATAAGAGACTTTTTGTGACTATTATTCTTATCTCTTTGGGTCGATAATTGAGTTTCAGACAAGGATGAATAATCATTATTGAATATGTAATTATAATTGTTCACTTGTTGATCCTAGGATTAGCTATTAGTTATGAACAGACATATTGATCTAAAGCTTGTTCGCATCCTTTGGACTCGATATAAATAACGATACCAAGATCAATACAAAAAAATGGATGATTATGGTTACTATAGTCAGATTGGATAGTTTTGATCAACAACTACAACATGAACTAAACTGTACCATTCTTTAAAATTAATAAGATAAGTACATCTTTTTCTCTCATCTATGGGAATATATATCTTTTCATTTTCAATTAGTCCCTTAGATAAAATCTATATATTTTCTTCAAAGTGATAATTGGTGTAGCATTCCTAATTCAGATTCATAGTTCTTATTATCAATTGGTCTTTTCATCTTGCATGGTTAAATTCAATTGATTGTGGCCACAATCAATCGGTTTGTCATTTGAAAATTTATCTAATTGAGATAACTATGAATTAACTTAGGTTATATGCTCATTTCATAACACCTTTGAAGTGATATGTTTCTTTTAAACCATCTCTAAGGTTGTACAAAGGATTGGGATGATCTTGAATCTATTGCTGATGAGAAAATAAGGCACTGGTCTACATATGTATTGGATTATGGTCATTTAATTCATTGTTCATAGTTTTGTGATACTCTATCCATTTGTACTTTTACATTCATATATATATATATATATATATA
>MU224249.1:1341934-1357012 GCA_018584345.1 Thuja plicata
TTCCTCCAAAATATAATTTGGCTCTCTTTCTTGTTCATAGCACATGTCTTGTTCATAACACATGTTTTCTTCTTCACCACTGGCATCATGAAACATATCAAGAAACCACTGCTCAAATTGTCTCCATTATGAGATGGATTGTGTGGGTAGTGATTCATATACTTGTCTGGCATTATCTTTTGACATCCTGACAAATAGCCTCATCACCTGATCCTCTGTAGAACCCTCATAATATTCTATGAATGTATAAAATGCATCCAAGTGTTGTAGTGTCGATTCATCCCATTCTCGATGGAACTTTGGTAGAAGTTGTGAAATTTTAGGGGATAACTTATTTGGGATGCATTGAAATTTCCTAAGATCCAATGGCCTGATACCATCAAGAATAAAAGGTTTTCTTTGAAATGATGGATATATTTGAAAAAACAATCCACCATCTCCTTCTGAGTCTTCTCCCTCAGTAGAGTCACTAACTAAAATTCTTTGTTCAATGGAGTCGCCACCTTCTTATCAGAAGGAAAATACTTACTATCTTCTGAGTTCTTTTCTCCCAGTAGAGTCTTAAATATATCACCAGAGCTTCTAGGTAAAATACAAAAATGTTCTTTTGAATAACTCCCCAGCAGATTCGCCAATCTGTTGGTTCTCAAATCAACAGATTGGATTACCTATGGATTTTTCCTATCCAATGATGAGAAACCCAAGTGATTTGGCCAACTAACAAGTCACAACCAAGGCAAGGTTGGAACTTCTACAATTTTGGCTCTACAAAACAAAGGCTAGTAGGCCTATACCTTGACTTATCCTTCAAGTTACAAGGCTTTTTATAGAAGTTAAGTAACACTTCAACCTTCTCTCTCAAGTATGGCAAGGCACTTGAAAGAAATATAACTGAAAGCAATATACCATGAACTGCAAATTGAAATACTTTAAGTAATTGAAAAAATGTTGCTTAAATTTGTATGTAATTTGAAATGAACAGATAGATAAGATATCACAAAACTATAAACAATGAACTAAATAACTATAATCTAAATAAGCAATAAAGACCAATGCCTTAATCAACTATGGGCAATAGAGTCACTATCATTCCAATCTTATGTTCAACCTCAAAGACAGTTTTACAAGAAAACTTATCACTTCAAAGGTGTTATGGAATGTACATGCAACCTAAAACAAATTCAAAGATATTTCAAAAGGGTAATACTTCTTAAATGACAGCCCAATTAACTGAGGCCTCAATCAACAGAATTTAACCATGCAAAATGAGAAAACCAATTGCAAATATAAAATATATTGAATCAAATCAAGAAGCATGCACATCAAACTATCACTTTGAAGAAGTTCTATTGGTTTATCTGAGGGACTAATTGTAAAATTATTAATGAAACAATTGCATATATGAAGAAAAAAGACTTATCTTTATTGATTTTAAAGAAATAGTACATCCAAGTCCATGTTATAGTTGTTGATCTAAAACTATCCAAATATATGAAATTGTATTATTGTATTATATTGTATTGTCTCTTTTTACATTTTACATTATGTATATATTTTTTTTTGAGTTCCTTTCACACCTTTTTAGGGTGAAAAGACACAACTCTTATTACAAATTATTTTGAAAAAACAATAAACTAACTAAAAAATAACTACCTAACTTTCGGATTTGGCTTTGGTCAAAAATCCAAAACACCTTGTGAAAAGCTAATATTTCTTTTGGAGATAGGAAATTTGATTTCCGGAACTGGGTCTTTTTTAGATTTTTAAAACTCGACCATCTTTATCCTCTGTTGAAATCATCTTTGTAGCAGGTCTAAATTCCAGCATTTTCTGAAGGCTTCGATTAGTTAGTTTCTATTTATTTGTGTCATAAAGCTTCCTTCCTTTGATATTTTTTTTTTAATGGAGAAACATGCTTCTTAATAATGGATTGGGACTTCTAAATTATCAAAATTTAGGGTACCACCATCTTGTACATGAGGGTTTGTACTCTATTTCTTTGTCTTATCATCTCCCTTGTCAACAAAAATTGACTTCCATATCTTTGTTGCAGACTGCACAACATCCTCTATTTTCTTGCTCAAGATTTGAAAAGTCCTAAAACTTGGATTGTGATTACTCTCATACTTAGTAATATCTTATTTTACTTCTTTATCAATCATAGTAGGCATGACTTGCTTCAAGGTTTGTTTTCTGATTTCGTTTTCAATCAAAACTGCATTGTGCCAGTGAATGGTGATTTCCTTGAGAAGGTCTTCAGTCATATGGCTTTTCAATTTAGATGGATCATACTTCCATCTTTCCATCTTCTCTACCAATGCATACTCAATCATCTTCTGCTCATCCTTGGTTCTGGAAACATACTTCAATGATTTGAAAGATCTGATACCACTACCTCCTTTCAATTCTTCAATCTTCTGCTCAAAGGTAGGTGGGGCTTCTTGAATGTGACTATATCTTCTTCTTCATCTTCTTTAGGCATTGTCAATTTTCTTCTAGATCTTCTAGGTTTTCTTGTAGTGAAGATAGGGATAGAGATCTTTTGTGTTTTCTTGGGGGCTAGCCTCTTTCTCTTAGGAGGCTCTACTTCTACCTCTTCCTCTTCCTTCTTAGGTTCATCTTCTTCTATCTTTATGTCATCTCCTTTGATTTCAGTGATTGAAGGAGGAGATCAAATGATTTTCCATATTTCTTTTCAAACTTCTCAATTATCTTCCTTCCTCTCTTCAAGATTTTGGGAATCTCAATCTCCAATGATATTCTTCCCTTAGCTTCTTCATAAGTACAAAAATATGGTGCTTTAGGATCAACGGGTTCATTTACAAGAAATTTAATAATGTCTCTTGTCTCATCAATGTTAACCTCATATGCAAGAGGTTTCACCCATGCAATCCTAGGCTTGAGTTCTTGAATGTAAAATTTGTCACAATCAACTAGGAAGCATATGTCATCCTTATAGTCCTCTACCAATTATTTTGGAATTCTATATCTATTATGTATTTTCTCTCTGAAACTTTCAAAGTAAGCATCCATGATGCTTTCAAAATTATCTCCCAATTCTGCTATAAATTCATTTATCTGATAGACTATATTTCTATCCTTTTTCCATACAATTGTGCCTTTTGAAGGGAAAAAATTTTGAACATAAAAGAATATGCAGACCAAGAGTGAATAAAACTTACATGGATTGTTCTTGGATGCTTGGATGCTTTCCATGTTTTTTCTCAATTGGATGAGATGTAACTCAGCTAAGTCAAATGACAGATTTTTCTTGACCACTTTGTATGCCAAGTCCACAGCCTCACATGGAACACTGTTTGGTCAACTAGAACTATATATCTTGTGCACAATCACATGAATTCCAAACTTAAGCTCCATGTAAGTGACTCCATTTAACTTCATACCTCTTCCATGTCGGCAAGATTCTTCTTGGCTAGGTCATATCAAGGTAGGGTTTTGATCACTTTAGGTTTGTCAAGCATTGGGTACCCTGTCACTCGGTGTACCATCATCTTACTGATCTTCACTAGTTGCTCCAACTAGAGATGCATGTCATGAACATGGCTCAGAACAAACCTAATCCAATTTATCTAAAAGTTCTTCAACATATAAAAAATATGGGTTAAACCCTTGACTTTGAGGTGCTTGTGTTCCGGCTTCAAATTACCATCCATAAAAAGTGCTTCATATTCTTTATTCAACTCCAATGTGCCTAGGTGTTGAATGTTACAATTATAGAAATTTTGAATGTCATGAATTAGCAATACCTTCAGAGGAACTTGGGAATGGGATCCCATCGGATTTTTCTCCTCTATAATTGTTGGATGAAGTTTAAAATTTGGTTGTTCACAGACAACATTCCTTACTAACATCTCAGATCCCTTCTTAACCTTACTGCTAGATGAAGATTCCATAACGCTCGGAGGATTGATGAAACTTAGCTGCAACTAAAACTTTCAAACACAAATTCGCTCTGGGATCGCTATAAGCTCTTAATCACTCTGTAAAATGTAAACAATAACCCTTTTATTTCACCATTTATGAGAAATTTCATCATAAAGTTTTCATTAAATGCTCTGTACATGGTAGTTGTCATAGCTCAAGTAGTTCTCCCAGAATTACTTGAAAGCTCGGCGAAAACTAACTTTGCATCTTTCAAATGATTCAACTCGACTTAACTTTGTTAAGCTAGAGTAACTTGGTTGTAATTGAGATCCTGAATTGGTTAGAACCATAATGTGTCCTAGTGCATCAATATGCTGATTTGGACTTGCTAGCATATCTAGAAGTGATGTATGATGGCTTGTATGCATAGTTCCAGTTATCTCCTTGCATATTTATTCAGAGATGATGGATCCACCCAATTCACTATTTTGGGTGCCATTTGATCCTTCATTATTTTGGTCTAAATTATTAGGAGTCTTCCTTACCCACTACTAACTCATCTGAGTTCTGATTTTTGAAACTTTTTCTTTGCCTTTCTCAAAACTAGTATCTACGTTTTATCTGTTCATGTAATTCTTGCTTAGATGACCCAATTGTTTACATACATAACATCTCTTAGTAGGGTTCCTTTTTCTGAGATGATTCTTTGCACAATTTGCACCAATGTTCCCATACTCACCATAATGACAACATCTTCTCCATGTGTTGTAATCCCAACCAAAAATTTCTTTAGTTATTTGTTCAGTAGGGTTCCACTTCTTAGTTCTGCACTCGGAAGACTTATGACCTTGTTTCTTACAATTGAAACATTTTCCTTCAAACTTAGGTTTCTCAGTGCATTCACTTTCACTATGTCCATGTTTGTTGCATCTATAGCATTTACCATTAAACTTTGACTTCCCATTGCCCCAACACTTATTTGTTGTGTGCCCTAACTTACCATAATGATTACAAGTAGGTTTCTTGTTCTTTTGAGCTCCTTGCTGTGAGGATTCACCTTGTTTAGTATAACCTAATCTAGTCTATCCATGATGTCTGAATTGAGTTTTCTCTGTCAACTGATCCATGCTTAATTGTGAATTCATCGTACTCTTATTGGCCTAATTTTCAGTATTGAGATCATTTTTCAATCTTTCATCTTCAATCCTCAGATTGATAACTTCTTGATTTGCACTATTGAGTTGATTTATCATATCTGCACGTTGGAGTGACAAATGATGGATTTCATTTGCTTTTTCCTCTAATCTTGTACTTATCAATATTTTATCTCCTTGTGCCATATCTCTATCGTTTTCTGCTTGGTTCTTTTGTTCCATGACTTCATAGATTCTGAATGAATGAGTTTCTTGTTCTCTCTTCAAATTTTGACTTCTTCATGTAAATTGAGATTCTTTGCAAGTAGGTCTTCAATGGCTACATCGGCTTCTTCATAACTTCTTTCTTTGCATAAATATTCAATTCTTTCTTCTATGTAACTTTTATCATTCATCTGCATTGCTAAATCTTTTCTTCTTTTTAGGGAATGAGAGAGCTGCTCCTTGAGTTTTCTTATTTGATCCATGACCACTTGTAGATCTATCTTTTCATTTTCAATGGCTTTCTCCAGTCTATATATTTCCATTTCCTCTAATCTTTTCTCAAGTTGTTAAACTTATGATAAGAGAACCTTTTCTCTGATACCAATTGTTGGAAATATATTGTAGGCTAGGTGACTGAGAGGGGGTGAATCAGGAACCAATAAAACTTATTCTCTTTTATCCTTTATTAGATTGGCTAATCTAATTGCATGCATGAAATATAAAAGAAATAAACATCCATAACGCTTGACACAATATTTGGTTACCTAGAAACCGTCCAAATAGAAAGTAAAACTAGGGTGGGGATGGTACCCACAATATTTAGTACTGTAGTAATAAATTTGGTTGGTTAAGGCTTACAATTGAGCACTTCTAATGGTCTACCATGTTAGGAGAAATAAGGATTGTTAGGTCCACCTTGTGAAATAATTTATACAATACAATAAAGTATGCACTATGTTAGGAGATTTGATAAGGACTGTTAAGTCCACCCTGTTAAAGGATTTTGCTTATACACTTGTTAGGATGAACCACTGAATGATCTTCTATGCAACTCTAATTTTTTTAATAAGATCCTTTGAAATAATATTGATCACCTGAATGTGATAAATGAGTCTATGTTGTTCCTTTATACTATTGTAGCCTTCTAATCAATCTGCCACTTCATATTCACATTCATATATTCATACTCTTCATTCTTATATTCTGTCTATTTGGATAAAGAAAGTATCAAACATATATATCTTATCCAAATAGATTACCTCTACAATTTGTATGCTTTTCATATTAAATAGTATTAACAATATGAACTAAGTTGACCCAATGCTGATACTCGGGTCTAGTAATCCACTCGGGTGATATACTGACACTTGGGCGACATAGTGAATTGGAAACTCTGGCACTTGGTTAAAATTGGGTGCTCGGGTCACATTTATCACTAGGAGATGGTAACTTGGGTAACACTAGTGACTCAGGTGATACTTTTCTGAATGAACTGCTCAGTCAACGCTGCAACTTCTTAGCTTGGGTAACACTTCAAGCTGTTGGCTCGGTCAACACTGTAATCATATAAATGAATTAGTGTTTTGGCACTAATTGACAACATGTCTTGCCATAAGGTCTACATTAATATCCAATTTAACAATTATAAATCTAAACTTGTTAATTAATTCATTCAGTTCATGGAACATGTGAGAAAGCAATTGAAGCATTAAAAAACATGCACATAAGAAGCACTAGAATTTTTGCGTGGGAAATTACAAAATGGGAAAAATCATGATGAGAGTTTTCTCACAATATATTTATATGTATATTTCTATTTACAAAGAGTAAGGCTCACTATCAAAGAGCTCACTGCTCAGATTTTACAAAAAAGGATCACCACCTATAGAATAAGATATAAAAGAGAACCTTGCAATATGAAGATCACTTCTTTAGAGAAAGAAACATAATACAAAATGAAAATTGAATTGATAGGAGTAGTATATGTCACACTTGATTTCATGTCACAGTGAATAGACATCTTACTCTATCTTCATTCTTGCATTACACAATATATGGTCCTCTAAATTACTATTTTGCACACCTCTTCACATTTCTTACTTCTATCTTCAAACACTGATCAGGATTGTCCATATACACTATTTGGATCATACAATAGGTTGGCCCAAAATGAGATGTAATGTGTAGATGCAAGGTTGGATAAATTTCATTAAAAAAATCATTAGAAGAAGGAGGATATGTGTGGAGATCTACACCGAGTCGACACACCTTCCAAAAACATTCAAGAAATTTATTTGATCATCGCATGTTATTGTGTGAAGAGATTAGCTCTAGACCCAAAACATGACCTTTACCAAAGAGACCAAATTATTAAGCTAAATCTTCAAGGGCACTAGGAATTTTTTTTTAAATACAAAGATAACTCCAAACCTAAAATAGGTTACCAACCAACTAGCAAAGAATCTAAAAGTTACTTTGAGCATGCTTGCATAATTCCACATCATAAAAGGAATTGATCTCTATTTAAATATTCTTTAATTGAAGTCCCTGTCATCCAAATTTTTATGGTTAAACATTAATGTCATATGAAGGATGGATGATATTAATGACACTATGGATACATCATGCCAATGTTGAAGATATTGAAGGTAACAGACCAACAAATCAACAACAACAATAAACCAACTAATGTTTCTTGAACCATACTATTTATCTCCAAGGAGTAGTAAATCCATCATATGTCCATATTATTAATATAAAACTAAAGATGCACATTGAATAAGAAACTCTTCAACATCAGAACTATGTAGCATCATTATCAATATGTACAATAACACCATAACAAAATTTGGAATATGAATGCAATGTTGAGTGTTGAGGATAAACATATTTAAAACCAAAAGAATTGTGCAAGTGATATATTTTGAAATATTTTTGGCTGATACTTGCAAACTTTAATACATCCAAAATATCAATAATGCAGTAGGAACAACACACAATATATGGAACATCAACAACATAGCCAAACCATCCAAGCAATAAGTTACCATAACACATTCTTATAAAACATAATTCAACCAACAAGTTTAACATCAATGACAACAAAACATGCCATATTGAAGCAACAAGGCTATTAGAAAATCCACTAGTCGCTTGCTACAGTTTGAAGACTCCACTTCATGGTGCAATATACTTATGCATAAATTTTAATGATACCTCCAAATATGCTTCTGATGACTTAGTCAATGATGATGACTCCTTTTAAGATTATGTTGAGCCTCTTGTTGTTGGTGTGGCCTTCTTTTTTCCCATGGATCCTTCTCTACTTGTTTCACCTATTTAGTTCCAACCTTTCGTGGATTATATTTTTCCTTGCTAGAACTTTTCTCCTTGTGCTAACAAACCCTGTAAGAGGATTTTTCCTCATGATTCCCATTGTAATGATGTTATAGATGATTGTATTACTAGTATTTTTGTTACTCATTTTAGGAAAGGTCATTCTTTCTCCTCTTCCTAGAATTTTCCCAAATATTCAATGAAAACAATACCCATTCTTGATGTGCATGAAAACAACTAGTTATATCATTCTTGATGTATGTGCGAGGTAGGTACAAAGAGAAAATGAATAAAGGCAATAAAGGATGCTCTAAAACCCTTAGAAATATTAAAGTATTATAATTCTTGTAAAAGATGGAATGTGGAGTGTAAATTTAAGAAAAACCAATTTAGATTCTTGTATGAGGTGAAATTTAGTGGTTAAAGGAATACCTAAACTAGTTAACCATTGAAAAAACTAATTCAACACAAACATATATGATAAAAATCTAAAGAAAGATAAATCAAACAAATAGAATATGAAAACCTTACCATAAACCCATAGAAGCTTCCTTGGTGAGTAGACATTTCCAAATGGTTTGGATGTGTTCTCATATGTGCTCAAGCTTCAATATTGTGGAGGGATTTTGACATTATAAGGATATGTTTCTTATGATATTGGAGTCAAAATAGCATGATAACACTACTTGGAAGGTGGATGGATTTGATGGATTGGGGCCCTCAATTTATAGAGTTGAGGAGAGGCAAATGAATGGTCAAGATTGAATGGTGAGGGAGGGCTAGGATACATCCAATAGATAGAACATGGATTGTGCTTTCTCAAATGAATCTCATTGTGACAAGTGTCACAATGAGAGAGGATGAGAGGACATTGAGAGTTGGCACTACTACATTTGGGGCCAAATTTTGAGGGCAACTTTTGATAGATGATTTTTTGTGTGAATTTGGGTTTTTTTTGTAATATTCCCCGATGGTGTTAGGATTCTGATGGGTTTTAAATAGACCATCAGAATTCTGACAGTTGCGGGCTATACATGAAAAAAGAGTGAAACCAAATCATTTTTTTAATTGCCGAAGATAGAAAAAGAACGAGATGAAGCAAAATTGAGGTCAAAGCTGAGCGTGAAGATAGTATAATTGGTTGGGGTGTAATGTCATGTAGGTCCACTTTCTTCATCTTTGATCTTTGATAAACATTGAAGGAGAAAATTTCTATCTACATGTACAAGGTAATAATCTGTGCCCTTAGGGTTTATTTTTTAGCACTGAATGTTAACAATTGTAGTGATTATGATATGTCCATTGCTCTTCACCACATGTTCATTTCCTTCATTAATTTCATGTATTTAGTTATAAACCCATGCCCTCTAATCTGATCATGATATTATTTCTTTTTCTTTCTCTTCGAAAAGAACCCTTGGTGCTTTACTTTTAATCATTGCTCTTTGTATTTCATTCACTCACTATTGGAAAAGATATGTATAAAAGGTATACAAACATGACAGAACAACTCAAAATATCTATAGCATTGTTTTTGATAGATGTAAATATAGGTTTTGAATGGACACCTAAACCATTTAAAAAATATTTTCAAAAAAATAAGCATTAACAGCCCAAACTAAGAATGAAAGCCTGCAGAAAAACAAAAGGTAGGACCCCAACCGACAAGCTAAGAAAACATTAGACAAAGAACAGAGTTGGAAACAAAAAATAGCACTTCAACCAGAAAACTACCAACAACATACCAGGAGCTACATTTTTCTCTTTGTGGCCTTCTCATCCTCTTTCTGCATTTCCTCCATCTTTTGGATAGAGTCTTTGATTCTTTTTAGCTCCTTTGGGGTATCAGGAAGCGTACGTTTGAGGCTTCTTCTTGTTCTAGTTCCTGGTCTTGAGTTGCTAGCATCATTAGCCACAATAATAGTTGTATTTTCCATCATTTCGCTCTCCAAGTAATTATAGAGGGCCTTAAAATTCATAATAGAGACTTTAAGTCCCTCATTATTATGCTTTAGAACTTTACTAATTATGTTCCCATTGTAACTAATCTTTTTGTTCATGTCTTTCAGCTTCTCCTCTAGAATGGCTTTGATCTTAGATGTCAGGCTTTCATCCGAGTTATTGCTATTTAACTCCATCAAAAACTTCATTTCTAGTTTTTCCAACCTCACTTTTATGGGCTCCATGGCATTCTCCATAGCCTTCAGGTGTTGTTTCATTTCTTGGATATCATCCATAATCCACTTCTCCATATTTATTCCATGGCCCTGTTTACTATTAACCTCCTATTGAATATGATCATCATAATCAAACCCCACAGTGGTCACCTTGTCTTCTCCAACCCTACTTATCGGTTTCCCACTAGAATTTGTATTATCTCTACTCTGATCTTCAATGGTCTTTGTATTCTTGCTAGCCCTAATGTTCCTTTGGCCTCTAAAGTTTTCCTTTTCACTATTCTGGTCTTCTTTTTCCTCAGCATTATCTTCTTCCTGCTCCTCATCCCTTCCTGCTTCAATATTTTTTTCATCTTCTTCCACCCCTTCAGCATTCTCCTCATTTTCCTCTTTTTCAGGGCTTTGGCATTTTATTTCTAAGGTTTCCATTTCCTTATCTTGATCATCATCATTCTCTTTAGCATTCATATCCTCCTCCTCCCCTTTAGGGGATGATACATGGGCTTCCATTTCCTCATTGCTTTCCCTGTTATTCTTCTTCTTTTTCCTATCCCTCTTCTAGGTTTTTTCCTCTTTATCATCTTCATTATTTCTTTTCCTTTTCCCCTTTACCATTTTGGGTATTGGGAAAGGGATCCTATCCCTAGCATACTCCATAATTATAAGTATCAACCTTCATGTAGAACAGGGTTTCTATCCTTTTTCCTATTTTCCACAATACTGTTACTCAGCAAGTTAAGCAGGAAATAAGGGAAAGAAACTTTATTCTTATGCCTAAAGTGGTTAACCAACACAAAATGCAAATTATAAATCTTTGAGTAACATCCATCTAGTGTGAAGTATTCAATCATAACTTTCAGAATTTTGGCCCAAATTCTCTTAATTTTTTTAATATCCACATAGTCTCCCGTCCCTTTGTTTATAAGAGCTTCTTCATCTATACTTTTATGGAACAATTTATAGGCTTGCATCCCCATTATTTTATTATCCCTTTAAAACTTTGTGCCCTCTGATGGAAAACCTATAATGTTAGCCAAAAGAATTAGAGTGAGCAAAAAATACTTACCACCCAAATTGACTTTGCCATTTACCCAGCCATCTACAAAATTCTTGGTGACATTTTTATCAAAGTCGTGCAGTCTTTCCATGTAGGGGGTAACACCGCCATGTTTCAGCTTTTTCTAGACCTTCTTCTTCCGTCTCCATTTCTCACAATCCAGCGGCTCCTCCCTTCTCAAACCTCCACCCATCCTGCCAGAAGATCTCAATTTTCTCTTCAAAATGATAGCAGTTTTGTTCTGGTTGCTTCGAATAGATTTACCAAAAATGATCCACAAACCGTCTAGTTTTTTCTTAATCATGACACTTTCACAACTCATCTGATAATTATCCCACCTTGAAATGTTAAGTTTCCTTATCATAATTAATATTAATTACACCTTCCTTGTGGTTTAGTCTATCATAATTGATAAGACTCCTCATATCAATTTTAAGATTTTCCTCTCCGACCCAATTTTGGGTGATGTCACTATAGGTTCCCACATTAGCCAAACCATCCACAGGATTATTTCCTTCACAAAAAATGTGGAAAATATGATTTTCTTGAAAGGTTTGGAGGATGGCATTAATTTTTTCAATAATATGGGCTATAGTCCATGAAGGGGTACTCCTGCCTTTAATACAGTTTATTATATTTAAAGAATCCCCTTCCAGCCATAGCTTCGAGCTTCCTAGCTCTTTTTCCAGCTTAACCACTTGGAGAGCAGCCTGAGCTTCTGCCACATGATTCATTTGAATCCCAAGAGGATTAGAAATAGCTCCCAAACATTTTATAGTACAATCCCTTATGAGTCCACCCGCCCCAACCTTCCCAGGATTACCTTTGGCAGCTCCGTCAAAGTTTCCCTTAATCTATCCCTTTGGAGGAGCAATCCAGATAGTATTTTCTATGATATTGGTCTTATTAGTTCTTTTATTATTTTCCTCCCATTTAAGAAACTCACTTATATCCTGGGAATTGTTCCTAGTCTGAGATTCTTTAGGAATAGGACCTTTCAATTTTTCCATTAAACTTCTACACACCAGGTTTGCAACATTCTCATGAGGAGAATGCATATCATGGAAAACCCTATTGTTTCTCTCCTTCCAGATTCTCCAAGTGAAGTGAGGGAGAATCAAACTCCAAAATCTCTTTATTTCTTTGCCAAGGAAAGGACAATACCATTTTTTTAAAAAATCCTTGATGCTTTGAGGTATCACCCATTCCATGTTCAAATTTTTGAAGATTGAGTCCCACACATTTCTAGTATAGCAACAATGAATCATTAAATGGTTACAACTTTCCTCTTCAGCATAGCAAAGAAAGAAACTATTGGGAATATTGAAACCTCTTTTGCTGAGATTATCCAGCATAAGGATTATCTTATGTACCAGTAGCCAGAAAAACATGTTAATTTTAGGAATAAGATTTTGATTCCATACCTAGGAGAAAAATGAGCTTTCTTCCTGAGCAGAGAGGAGGGTAGAGGCCAAGGAGACAGAGAACATCCCATTAGCTTCAAGACCCCAAATTAGAATATCCTGAAGATTCTCTCTTAGAAACCAATTGTTAATTTGCTTGTTCACAGACTTAAGATTCTCATCTATATGTCTTAAATCAACCCAACTCTCATTTCTCTAGTAATCAAACACCTTCTCTCCTATAGTATCTTTACAGGCCTGAATAACATTGGACCACTCTTAATTATCATTAAGGGGTTTTTCCTTCAACCAAATATCATCCCAGAAGCTTATCTTCCTGCCATCTCCCAATTTCCATCTGGCACCTTTTCTAACCAGATTCTTCCCTTTACAAATACTATTCCAGATGAAGAAACCATGGGTATCCTCATGGGATTTTAAAGTATCCTCTAGAGAAAAAAGATGGTATTTAATTTTTAGTATTAGATTCCATTCCTTGTTTTATTCAAAGATTCTCCAACATTTTTTAGCCAAGAGGGCCTTGTTAGTGTTTTTTGTACTTCTTATACCCAGACCACCATATTTCTTAGGTTTACAAACCTTTTCCCAGGCCACAAGAATAAATATCTTCTTCTCCTCAACCCTAGACCATAGGAATCTCTTTTGGATTTTCTCTATGAAATTAGTAAAATTATGGGGGATTTTGAAGAGCCTAAGGGCATAGAATAGATGATTTTGGAGAGTTGCCTTCAGCAACTGCACTTTTCCAGCTTGACTCAAAAAAACCCCTTTCCAACCTGCCAATTTTTTGTGGAATCTGTCCAGTATTCAATTCCAAAAAGAGATCTCAGGTTTCAAGCATAAAGGAAGACCAAGATAAGGGGCAGGAATACTTCCAATATTATAGCCAAGGATAGAAGATATCTTTCTTTGTCTATCAATAAGGGTATTTCTGAAAAATAGGGAGCTTTTCTCCCAGTTTATGAATTGACCTGAAGCCTTAGCATAGATGTTCAGGGCCGACTTTATATTCCTTGCTTCTTGATAGAATCCTCCCCCATCAAGATTGTATCATCAAAAAATTATTCATGAGAACATTTGTGTATTGAAGAAGAAGGTTGAAGACCAACAATCTGCCCTTTTAAAACCAAACTATTTAAGTATCTCTCGAGGCTTTCAGCCATTATAGCAAAAAGGATAGGAGAAATATGGTCTCCTTGCCTCAAACCTCTAGAAGGGTGGAAAAACTTTGATGAGCCCCCATTGACAATAACAAAAGAAGACACCGTAGTAACCAGATGCATTATCAATTTGATCACCATATCATCAAATCCAAAGGCCTGAAGTATTTTTGGAAGGAAAGCCCAGTCAACTCTATTATAAGCTTTAGAGAGATCAAGCTTCAACAAGAAAACTTGTTTCTTAGATACTTCTAAGGAGTGAATATTCTCATGAACCACAATAATTGAATCCAAAATCTGCCTCCCCGGGGCAAATCCATTTTGCTGGGGGGAAATAATAGAATGTAATAAGGATAGGATCCTAGAAGTCAGCACCTTCAACATAATTTTATACAAAGAGTTACAAAGGATGTTAGGCCTAAAACCATCAGCAGTATTGGCTCTAATTTTCTTGGGTATCAACACTAAAAAAGTAGAATTGACCTCTTTAAGCAGGAATTTTTTGCCAAAAAATTCATTCATAGCAGAGCACACATCTTTCCCTATAATGTTCCAAAAATTTTGGAAGAAGAACATCTGAAAACCATCTGGTCCTAGGGATTTTTATCCTTCAAAAGAGAAAACTACCTTTTTTATTTCTTCATCTTTGAGAATGGCCTTAATATTGTCATTATCCTTATTATCTAGCTTCTTAGGTATCAAATCCAGCAACTTTATCTGATCCTCTAGGTTCAGATTAGGTTCCTTGGTTAATAAAGTAGTGAAGTAACCCTTCATTTCTTCCCTTATTTCTTCCTCTTTGGTGATAATCCCTCTGGAAGAAGAGAGAGAGAGAGAGAGAGAGAGAGAGAGAGAGAGAGAGAGAGAGAGAGAGAGAGAGAGAGAGAGAGAGAGAGATAT
>MU224249.1:1357887-1371252 GCA_018584345.1 Thuja plicata
TTGAGGGTCACTTCATTTTTATTTCAATGTCTTTCACCATATTATATGCTATTAATCTCAGAGTTTTGACTCTCTACCATGCTTAATCTCATGCAAATACCCGCCCTCTACTTTTGTCCATAGTTGGGTCTCTGTCATTACATTTCATTCACTATTCTTAGGCTTCTTCATAATGTATTCTTCATGGACTTGTCAAAAAATTGCATGATAATACTATACTCTATTGGCACATTGTAGCTCCTACACCAATGTTATTCACGCATTGCGACTCTTCTTTCCTTTCCAACCATTGCTTTGACTCATGTTATTCAAGGATTTCTGCATGGTCACTTCATTGATGCATTATTTCAATGTTTTCTGACCCCTGTGACTTGTTCTTGTCTTTAGCTATGGTACATGACATTAGTCATTGTAGCCTCTTCTTCTACCATATCTATTTCTCCATGGGACCCTATTGATTGGGATACTTCTATTAATTGAAATATCTAGGTACCATTTTGTCTTTGAGCCATTAAATGTCATTGCACATTGTCTTGTTTGCTACAAATATCTTCCTTTCAATATTCAACAAAGACTACTGTCCTTCTAACTACATAGAGTCTTTGTTTGTTTTCTATGCCTATTTTTAGAATCATTGACATTTCTTGACATTGTATCCAATTTGATTTTGTGACTTAAAAGATCACTTCCATAGAGCTATACAACACTATCTTCATTCTTATTAGTGATTGATTTTTCATGCATTTTATCACTATCTCCAAGAGTGAATAGCATTGTTCCCTTGGAAGTTGGTGACACCATTTGATGCCTTTGTTCACATTTTTACTTTTCTACTAGCGATAGGGATCATTATTACTGGTTTTATCAGTGCCTTGCTTATTGCTTCCACTTCCTTTAATCTCTTTCATGCTACTATGTCATTGTTATTTTAATAGTCATTGACACTGTCCTTTCCTTTTAGTGTATATTCATTGTCTTTGATGAATTTTATTTTATTGTGTCTACTGACTCTTGAAATTATTGTCATGTGCTTCAAATGGTTTGCCTTTTAAAAGATATAAATCACCTTGAACATTTATTGTTCATCATTTCTTAGCTTGTTTGATATTTATAAATAATGAGTCTACGCTCTTTACTTTTATTTGACTTACCTTGAACCATTTCATGCATACCTTCTATTACATCTTTGGATCACTGAAGGGTACCATTTCATTTCACTATCATTATTCAATTTTTATCATTACTTCATAATAGTAAAAGCCTTCCTCTCTTCATGCATGGCTATCAGTATTTGATCATTGTCTCTTTCCATTGTGATAGAAAATGAACAAATTCTAAGAACATGATAATTTACTATAACTAAAATATGGTGTACATCCATTGAACCCTCTATTGCAACATAATCTCAAATTTTAGTACATCCAAGGTAGAAATCATCAAGAAAAAAAGATCTCCAAATTTAGCTTTGTGAGAGAGAATCAAAGTACTCTCTACCTGATTTAATTCATAGATTTATTAACACAATAATTTTAGAAATAAGATAAAAAAAAGTGAAACCAAATCATTTTGATTTTTATTTCTGAAGAGAGAAAAGGAGAGGGATGAAGCGAAATTGAGGTCAAAGCTGAGCGGGAAGACATTGTAACTGGTTGGGGTGTAATGTCCTTTGTAATGGCTCCGCTTTCTTGATCTTTGATCTTTGATAAACAATGAAGGAGGAAATTTCTATCTACATGTACAAGGTAACATTTTTAATACAAACTGAATTATGTAGAGATCTATGTGATAAACATATAGACTATTTTTTATGTTAAATATATAAGATAATAATCGTTTAGAGATCATATCTGATTGAACATTGTTTTAGGGTTTATTACTTATTTCAAATAATAGGGAAAATGTAATATCTGCCCTTAGGGTTTATTTTTTAGCAGTGAATGTTAACAATCGAATGTTGTTTTAGGGTTTATTACTTATTTCAAATACTAGGGAAAAATGTAATATGTGCCCTTAGGGTTTATTTTTTAGCAGTGTTAATGTTAAATCCACAAACACCCATAAGCTTCTTCTTAGAAAAAACTTCTTCTTTGCTGGATTATGGAAGCCTTTTCTTTTCTGTCTTCGTGATATATTCTCTGACTTAACACTGGGAATCTGGACTAGTTTTAAATGCGCCACATTGTGAATGGCTATGCATTTCTTGACTGTGTAAGAAAGTTAATTCATAATTTATTTAATGAAGCTACATGTGACAGGTTACTTTTCTAAAACTTCCAGTTCAATGTCTTGCCATCTGTGCTAGCCTATACGCTTGATTTCTTGCACAAAGTAAACAAAAATATAATATAAATCTATGTCCAAGAGAGGTAATGAATATGAAAACTATTCTACTGTAAATAATATAGGTATTTCTCACAACTAAATGTTGGTTCCATTTCCCTATCAACCTTGTAAACAAATAGAAGCATAATAAATTTGGGTGATTAAGATTGTTATTAATTTTTTTTGTTAGATGTCTTGGTAGCTCAATAGTAATGGATCCTATTTCTAATATAGGTATTGGTGGAGGAAGTCATTATAAAGCCACTAGGTACCAATACTATTTCTAATATAGGCATTGGTGGATGAAGTCATTATGAAGCCACTAGAATGTACCAACTTTATAGTGTATTTTACAAGTTAAGACTTATTAAATATACTATAGGACTGGAACATTTTGGAGGACTTATAAAATATAATATCATCTGTGTGCATTCTATTGGCCTCATAGTCAATGTTTTTTATAAGTTGAGACTTATAAAATATACAATGGGCTCTTTGCATTCTTTTGGCCCCATTCTCTTTGCATAATCTAGGAAAGGATAAGTTTTGTTTGAAAAGAAAATTTTAATTTGTGCACTTACAATAGTTTTAAGACCTTTAAACACCATAAGGTTAAATCCCAAATTGACAAGCGACTGTTCTAATCGTGCAACCTTAAACTGTCACAACAGTGCATTTGCCTAAGTGATCAGATTAAGCTAGGGCCTAATGGATTAGTCTAAAGTTGGGTACTTATCATAGTTATAGTAATTTTGAAGGGATCTATGGTCTTCAAATACCTCAATTCAATTAGTACTTAGTCCCAAGTTTGAAGGCATTATATTTTTCCATTAGTATACTTAGAGAAAAACATGATCTACACCATCGGTTTACTCTACACCAACAGACAGGGCACAACACTATCCGATGCCAATATTACCCAACAAACATTGTTAAGTTTTACCTGATGACAAAAAGGTAAACAATACCTGACGAGTAACAACAGTGCTACCCAACAGTACAACAAAGAGAGGAACCCAACAGATACAGGGAACCTGATGACTAGTTCAGTCAAGGAATGCTGATAGATTGCAAGTTCAAAATGACAACCAAGAACTGACAGTCAGTTACATCCCACAAAAAGTGGATCTGACTTTCCACATCAGATAAATCACTAAAGTTGTATTTATAACTTCTTGATTTGCTTTTAAATCCATTATGTGCAGAGGAAGCAATGTAATCTTTATTGTTTTAATTAGTTTTACTATTTTAAAACATGCAAACTAAAGATCAAGGTCAAGTTGTAAACCTTGGATCTGAGAGTTAACATTGTAAAACATAAATTCCAAGATAGGTCAATACTTGTATAAATAGGTGCTCAATCCATTGAAAAAAAAAATTTGTTCAATGAAGATAGTAGCCACGAAGAGCAACTAAAGACTAGATAGAGAATTCATGTAGAAGAACACAAATAGAATCAAATCAATTTTCAAGAATAGAACAGAGGCTACCGATAGACAAAGAAAAGGTATTCATCAATCACTCAAGGTGATATTATTATTGTAAAGACTTTAATGGATCTGTAAATTAGCAATAGTAGATTGCATATAGTCAGGTCAACACTTGTACTCATTCTAACAAGTGTAGTACACTAATGAAATCTTTTCAAGAAAGGTGGGCTTAACTGTCCTATTGTAAATCTCATTACTTAGTGCACACTTAAATCAGTGTTGCTAAAGCTCTTAACAGAGTAGATCTTAACAGGTCTCCACCTTAATACTCTTAACAGGGTAGATCATTAGAACTGATCAAATTGTAAGCCTTAACCGGCTCCCTTCCATTCTTCAGATAGTGAAGTTTTGTGGGTGCCATCCCCACTGCAGTTTTTACTTCCTAATAGAAGTTTTCTACGATACCATGTCTTGTATTATGTGTTTGTCAATTTCATGAATGTTTCTATGGATAATTGTAAAGATTGTGAACAAACAATAGATGCATAAGAAAGAATAACAGTAATGGTTGGTAAATTAGAATTGAATGATCATTAATGATAAATTGAGAAAAGTGTCAAAATTTTTAGAGGTACTGATTCACCCCTCCCCTCTTTGTACTACTTCACATTAAGTCCAACAATTGGTATCAGAGCTAATTATCTTCTTGAAAATATTAAAGGCTTAAGAGAAAAGATCATACAATGGAGAAGTACAAACTTGATAAGAATATTGAGAACAAAAAGCTTGAGATATAGATGTTCTATGAATAGTATAAATAAGCAAGAATCAAGATGAGAGAGTTGTTGGATGAAAGAAAAGGTATGGCTACCAGGAACAATGAAAAGGACTATCAGGAAGAAGAAATCCCATATTTCTTTAAATATTTAGGATCAAATGCAAGTAATGTATCAGATGCATCAGAAAATAACATCACAAATCTAAAAGAGATCAATCAACATCTGACAGAGCAAATAAAGATGCTGCAAATCGGTCAAGAGACCCAGATGGTAAGAATGATTGATGTGATGAGTTTTGCCAAACAAGCTGAAATAGAAAGAACACTTGCTATTGATGATAGAAGGAAGATTTCAGAGAAACTACATGAAAAGGAAATGGAAATTCAAAGACATACTGAGCATCACCATGATCTCACAAATCAGATTATCCTTATGAGTCAAGAAGCAAACAGAACAAATGTGGAACTCATTGAGAGAATACAGATTATCGGTGAACTAAGAGGAGAAAATGAAAAGCTAAAGCACGAGGTTAGAATTCAGCAACAACATAATGAGATTATCAAAAAGGCTAAAGAAAGCAATAAAATAATGGATGACTTTCTTGAAGGACAACAAAGAGTCATCAACAACAGCGGTATAGGCTTTACCGAAAATGGAGAATCATCAAATCCAAAGAATGTCTACAAAAATCCAAGACCAAGAAAGAAAATATGCAAGCAATATGGAAAGCAAGGGCACACATCAAATACATGTAGAGGTAAAATGAAAGGTACTCCTAAATCTACATCTACATCTTCATTCATAGGATTTTGTTATAAATGTAACAAGAAAGGACATAAGGCTTATGAATGCAAGAACAAGATAGAAAATCCAAAGAAGGAAACCTACATGGACAAATAATGTCCTACATGCAAGATGAATGGGCACACATTTGAAGAATGTTGGAAAAAAAAAAGGTAAGCATGGAAGCCAAAAGGTAAAGAAGTTCCTTATCAGCCAAAAATAATTGGTAATCAATATGTATTTGATTACAACACTTGGACAAACTATACAACATGTGGCAGATATGGTCACATTGCTATAAACTGCATGAGAGCATGGACCAAAAGATCTAGAGGCTGGTCAAACCCCAAATTGGCATGTTTACACTATCACAAAGTTGGTCATCTTAAGAAAGATTGCAAAGATAGATTGACAGATACAAGTGCATATCCCAATGGTAACACCATTGAATATATCCAAAGGGCAAGAGACAAAATGTGGATAAAATCTTCAAGCAATGATGAAGCTGGACCAAGCAATACAAATGGTGACACCCCATCCAATGGATTCGGTGACACCACTAACCCCACTTAAGCTGAACAAGTAAGTATGGAACTGCACTCTACCAAGTTATATTTTACATTAGTTCCATTATATAAATTGATAGATAGTCAAAATCTGCATGAATCGAAGATGCATACTACTGTACTTGTTACCAATTTAAGAATGCAACACTGTCAGTAAACACTTACCAAAAATCATTGGTGAACACAATAATGAGTAATTCACACTTACCAAAAATTGCCGGTCAACTAGTAAAAATGGTAAACTTCTAGTTCAACCCGACGACCGTTGGTAAGAAAACAAAGTTAAGAAGTGGTCGTGACAGAATATTGATATCCGTCGGTAAAATCAAAATGGTTAACAACTAACCAAAGCATCATGTCTTCACCGATGATGATTTGAAATATCCTCCTAACAAAACCTATCTTCACATCCCGACAAGTTGTTGAGCATTCATTGCAAAGACTTAGGTCAAAAATTCTATAAATAGTCGATGAGACAACTTCATTTTCCACCCACGATTTAAAGAGAAAGCAAAGCGACATCAAAGCGATTCAAGAGCAGAAAGAAGAAGCATCTATAGATTGATTCAACACAAAGAGTATAGATTCCTCATCACCATTACGAATCGAAGTAAGTACTAAAGACATCGAAATAATTTTGTTACTGTTTTGTCAAGAAAAGCCCTAATTTCAAGAAAACCCTAAGTACTTGGAAAACAATGGCAACTACGTTAAGAACTGTTAAGTTGAAGAATAAAAAGAAGAATGTGGTGAAACTAATCAAGAATAGCACATGTGTAGAACCTAAATACAAGATATGTCCAGAGATTGCATCAAATCCTGATGAAAACGGTGCATTTTCAAAAATTTCGCCTAGGGTTTTGCTCATAGAAGATGTTAGGTCTTATATTCGCTGCAAGATCGCAGAGATAGGTGATCTAGAAATGGATGAAGCTTTTAAGAAGCTATG
Source organism: Thuja plicata (assembly GCA_018584345.1). NCBI lineage: Eukaryota > Viridiplantae > Streptophyta > Pinopsida > Cupressales > Cupressaceae > Thuja > Thuja plicata. The sequence goes on from MU224249.1 coordinate 1,364,717, forward strand.
TGATGCCGAGGGAAAATTGAAAGAATAACATAAACACTTGGAGGTCAAAGGGTTAACCAATGCCCTACATTTCCCAAGGGAATTCAAGACAGAATGGATTAGGATAGTCTTGAGCAGGATGCATGATAAAAAAATATGGCTAGACCAACCCAAGAAAATAACAAAGGATGTTCTTCATGCTGTCACTGGTTATCCGATAACTGACAAGCCTAGGGAACACAAACATCTATCCATGAAAGAAGTTACAAAACTCACCAATGCAGAAGGAGACAACAGAGGTCTCAAAGTAAACACAATCACCAACGAAGAGTTAAAATTTGGTGCATGTGTTAGTGGTTACAAAAAATTTTAGGCTAGCAAAATTAACAAAATTTCTGCAACAGTCGTAAGCATAGCTTACAATATTGTAACAAAAGGAATTTAGATGGATCTATGTGAGATCCTACTGAAACAACTAGATGAGAATAAGATCAAAATCAGGTCTACAAAGAGCAACACATGTAAGTTTGGATCACTTATTATGTGTACATTTTTCTACTTTCAAGAATACTTTCCTTCAATAGGAAAAGTTGTATGGGACTCTACCAAACCGGTAACCCAAAAGATTAGTGAGTTGATTAAGTCACTAGGAGACAACTTTGAGTCTGTCATGTCTGCATACTTCCTTGAGTTCAAGGAAAAGATCATGGAAAGAACCAGGATTCCTGAGCAGCTGGTTGAAAAACACAAAGATTAGATATGTTTCATGGTAGACACAGACTTCACACATATCAAACTGGTTGTAGCAAGAATAGCTTGGTTATCACCATTAGACTATGAGATCAATATTGATCTAGCTACAAGTGCAATTGAGGCACTTCTTAATGAGCCCATTGATAAGAAACAACCAAGGTTTGGTACATATGAGGAGGCCAAATCTAAGATAAAATGCCTAGAAGTCAAGAAGACTATATACAAGAAAGATAAAATGGTTAATAATCTCAAGAAGATTCTATCGGTTACTGAAGAGGAAGAGAAGGATCAAAAAGAAGAAACTGATGAATAGGGAAACATCGATGAAGAACTAGAAGAAAGGAAATCAGATACAGAGGCTAGTGAATCTGATGCACCTCCATCTCCACCTCCTACAAAGAAGAAAAGAACAAGAAGTCAAACTGCTACAACCGATACCACACCACTTAAGAAAGTTCAAGTAAGGACCTATATAAGGAAGAAGCTAGAAAAAAGAACAAGACAACAACCTGTCAAAACCACATCACCAAAGAAGATAAAAAGGTTTCTCATGATACACGCTGACTTGGATGACACCAAAGATGATGAACTAGATGTAGTGAAGAAGAAATTCATAAACCAAATGGTAGATGAAGCTTCCAAATCAATTGCTACCCATGGCACAATGACTGATTAAAATTTCAGGCAGTGGGATACATTAAATCTAGAGGATTGGAATAAAATATAGGAAGCGGTAATAAAATCAATGATGAAAAACAAGTATGCCCTTGCTGAATTTGTAAATCAAATACCTGAAGAGCTAGGTAAAAGGATATACCAACAGTGGTCATATGCCTTGAAAATAAAAAGAGAAGCAAGAGAAAGAGTTCTTGTAAGACTGATGCCTCTTGAATCCAAGTTTGAAGAAATACAAGAAGTACTAAAGAAACACTCAAGTAAATTTGTAGCCAAAATAAGGGCTTACAAAGTACTAGAGAGAAATTTTATAAAATTGGATTCAATGACAGAGACCAAATGGAGACATCTCCTGGATCTACCGGAAGATTCAACAAGTGTTGGGAAGCAATTACTTCTCACAAACACACCTCACAGAGAGGAGGAGACAGATAATGCAAGTCCTTAGCATATTTCTCTAGACAATCAAGAAAGTGATGATGAGCCTATTAACTTAGATACATGCCTAGATGATAATATCTAAGATATCACTCATTATGATTCCAACAATGATCCAAAGAAGAAAGATGATGTGATATTTATCACACTTAAGGATCAACAAAGCTATCAAGTATTGAAGACATCAGATGACAAGATAGTTGACATTACTAATGAACAAATGCAGGACAAATCAATCTTGCACCCACTTGTGCAAGACCCTATACAAAATATACAAAAGGATGAAGATGTCATTGTTGACAAGGCACTAACCGATGAGAAGGACATCAAGACTAACAAAGCCCAAGCAACAACTCAAAGTAACATGCCTGTCCTAATGAAGGCAATAAACATACTAGAGGGAAATGAGGGATCAAATGAGAAAGATACAAGCACACCCAAAGACAAGGGTGATGAAGAAGCCAAAGATATGACAGATACTACTGCAAAGAAAGCTGCAACTGATGATCAGAAGAATACATCTACTAATCAGAATAAAGAAAACACTCAAAAGGGAACAGGGGACAAGCCTTCAGAGAAAGGTGAAGAAGGGAAGAAGGATGAGATTGAAAAGAAAAATGGAGCACATTCTACAGAAACACCCAAGGTTAATGAAGAGACATCTTCACATAACCGACAGGTGCCCACAAAGCATAAAACACAAGATGCATCATCAAAAAAACCATCCCCAAGAAATTCAGAGTGAACACATGAACTAGCTATGGTAGTTCATACATCTGCATCCCCTCAAATATCAAAGAAGAAGAAAGGAAAGAATAAAAATCCATTAACTCTGGATGAATTCATTGAGATTCCAGTATGTGATCCAAGAACATTGGATCCGATAGCATTGACAAAATATGCAAAGCTATGTGAGAGAAAGGCCATTCAAGACAAGCTAAAAATAGTGGCAAAAGAGGCCAAGGTACTGGAAGTAGTAAGAAATATACTTCAAAAAATTATACCAGACATAAATATTGATCAACAAACTCCAATCATTGATCAACTGGTCACTCTCACAGATGTAATAACATCTCAAAATACCGATGTTGAGAAGACAATGGAAGAGAGACTTGAACAAAAGTATGAATTCAAGCTCGCAGAGAAGATAAGCCAAGAAGTTGCATTGAAAAAGGTCAAGCTATCTAAATTGATAAGTAAAATTGACCCAATTTTATCAGAAGTTGTTACCTTAATCAAGAAATTGTGAACTTTAGATCAACTCACTAAGGAGTATACCAACAAGATAGCAAAGATAGATACTGATCTTCAGTCTAGTGCACAAAATCTAGCCACTACCAAAGAAGCACTTAAATTGCACAATCAACAGATCATATAGGCTAGGAAACAAAGAAAGGACATTCAGTTTGTAGAGATGAAATATAGAGATGAGGTGAATGAGCTACAAGTTAAGCTCTTACCGACACTTACACTCCTACAACAAAATATGACACAGGAAAGTACTCTAATTGCCACCCCTGAAATGTCTGTACTAGACAACATTTATGATATGCACACCAGACTAGAGTTGCAACACATGGCCCTAGAACAGTTGAGAGAACATTGGGAGAAACTAATGGAAGATATCAAAGTTACCCATTCTAATGTCTTTGACACATTGTAAGTTACACATTTTTTGTGACAATTTTGGCATATTGTATGTTGTACATTTTTTTCATCAGTATCAAACAAAGGGGGAATTTGATATGTACATCACCTCAGTTAAAGGAGGAAATCATATGTATAGTGGAAGAAAGGGGAAATAATGTACACTCAGAGAATAGATAATATACATGTACATATACATACACTATACCGATGCACATAGTAAGGGGGAGTCATATTATGACAAGGATATAAACATGGTGTAATAATTTCAGTATTATGCCCGTATCAGTTTTTTATACTAATGTCAAAGGGGGAGATTGAAGGCATTATATTTTTCCATTAGTATACTTAGAGAAAAACATGATATGCACCATTGGTTTACTCTACACTGATAGATAGGGCACAACACTATCCGATGCCAATATTACCTGACAAACACTATTAAGTGTTACCCGATGACAAAAAGGTAAACGATACCTGATGAGTAACAATAGTGCTACTCGAAAGTATAGAAAAGAGAGGAACCTGACAGATACAGGGAACCTGATGACTGGTTCAATCAAGGAATGCCGACAGACTGGAAGTTCAAACTGACAACCAAGAATTGACAGTCAGTTACATCCCGTAAAAAGTGGATCTGACTTTCCACGTCAGATAAATCACTGAAGTTGTATTTATAACTTATTTATTTTCTTTTAAATCCATTATGTGTGGAGGAAGAAATTTAATCTTTATTGTTTTAATTAGTTTTATTGTTTTAAAACATGCAAACTAAAGATCAAGGTCAAGTTGTAAACCTTGGATATGAGAGTTAACATTGTAAATCATGAATTCCAAGATAGGTCAATACCTATATAAATAGGTGCTCAATCCATTGAAAAAAAAAGAGGTTGTTCAATGAAGATAGTAGCCACAAAGAGAAGCTAAAGACTACACAGAGAATTCATGCAGAAGAACACAAACAGAATCAAATCAGTTTTCAAGAACAGAATAGAGGCTATTGATAGACAGAGAAAAGGTATTCATCAATCACTCAAGGTGATATTATTATTGTAAAGACTTTAATGGATCTGTAAATCAGCAATAGTAGATTGCATATAGTCAGGTCAACATTTGTGCTCATTCTAACAAGTGTACTACGCTAATGAAATCCTTTCAAGAAAGGTGGGCTTAACCATCCTATTGTAAATCTCATTACTAAGTGCACACTTAAATCAGTGTTTCTAAAGCTCTTAACAGAGAAGATCTTAACAGGTCTCCACCTTAATACTCTTAACAGGGTAGATCATCAGAAGTGATCAAATTGTAAGCCTTAACCAGCTCCCTTCCATTCTGCAGATAGTGAAGTTTTGTGGGTACCATCCCCATTGCAGATTTTACTTCCTAATAAGAGTTTTCTATGATAAAATATCTTGTGTTATGTGTTTTTCAATTTCATGAATGTTTCTATGGATGATTGTAAAGATTGTGAACAAATAATAGATGCATAAGAAAGAATAACAGTAATGGTTGGTAAATCAGAATTGAATGATCATTAATGATAAATTGAGAAAAGTGTTAAAAGTTTTAGAGGTACTAATTCACCCCTCCCCTCTTAGTACTACTTCCCATTAAGTCCAAAAAATTTCACTTTTGGTATGTTGTTGCACGCCTTTCTCTTTCTCACAGGCTAAATACATACCCAATATTTAGCCTAGGGCATCAAAGTTCAAGCCCCAAATCAACTTCCATGACTCTGATCATTTGTAATTCATTAGAACCTTGCCTTAATGTACTATTCACCCAATGGAATCAAATTCCCATGGTGAAATAGTAAGTTAGGGCCACATCTTCCAACCCAACCCCAATTCTTGTGGTTTTTTTACTTGCAGACACAATTTTCCCTCTAACTCAAGCAAACAACAACCAAATTAAAAAAAACAAGGGAAAAAGAAATTTAATTCATTAAGGAATTTTATGGACTCACTGGATCAGAAGATGGAATCCGTACACGGCCACACAACTTAGAAAAAAGCTTAGAAAACATTGAAATCTCATCAAAATTTGCTCCATAATGTTTTTTTGTCTCTGTCCTGATTGGACATGCCTGTTCCCACATAAAATGAACTCCCAAATTGATCCAATTGATTCAAATTCATTTATGGTCATTGGGATCAAAATTTCATACTCTAGCAACATTTTAGTGAAATGTTGCATTAACAACATTTTCACAATGTGCAACTTTTGACAACATTAAGACAAGTCCTAAGGAAGCCAACAAGTCAGCATCCCACCAAGTGGAAAATGACTCAAAGAACCTATAAATGACCAAAATCAAGTACACAAGACCCAAGAACCACTTCTGCAACCAAACTCTAAAATTTTCATAAAGCACTAGAAACAAGACAGTCCAATGAAGTAAGGCATCTTTGGTTTATAAACATACCGGAGGATCCTTGTCCACACAAGATGGACTAAGAAAAAACATAGGATGATCTAGAACACATTCTTTATTATATTGAAAACAACCTAAGAAAACTCAATTCATAGGTGTCCTGCACCACTTACACTCTAACTGACACATATCTAGTCTAATCTCTTCAATAAAATAATCACAAAGCTTCTCAAAAGTGAGAAGCTTCACAATTGCAAAAACCTAAAACAAAAAAATCCCAAGATGGAGAGAACACATTTTTTCTATAGGTACCAACTCATCATCTGCAACATTGACCTAGATGGGAGAAAGTTAATACAATGATCAATGACCTATATGTGTACTACTAAGCCCTTTGTTTAGCAAAATCTTGCAATAAATGTTCACAATTTGGTGCAAAGTTTTCACTATGATGGATCAAATAGTCCTTAACCAAATCTAAGGTGATTCACTTCATCTTGGCTGACTTTTTGTTATGTTTAGTCAATTAAATAGGGTTTGTTTCAACTAATAACTCCCATTAAAATTTTAGAAAATAAATTATGTATACATCATTACTAAAATTAGAACATACATGCTTTAATAGGTGAGTGCATAATGAATTTAAATAAAAGAAACTAGATAAGGTGTG
>MU224249.1:1379525-1400243 GCA_018584345.1 Thuja plicata
TGTACTAAATACTCTTCATATTTATATGAACTAACATATTTCAATCTCTTCATAGATTGTCTGACACATCAAAGGCAACAAAGGAAAGACTAGAAAAGCATGAGAAACACAAGCTCCGCTCTGGTGGTTATTCCAAACTTGTTGCATGAGTTGTAAGTGTTAATATTATCATATTTATATGAGGAAAATACAATTTGTAGATGGATTTTAACACTGAAAATAATAATTTGATCTTTATAATATTTATTTATAATTTGTAATCTTTTTGTTTTGATGAAATAATGAAATAAAATTTGACGATACCAAGAAAAAATGTAGGGCACAAAGTTCAATAAAAATCTCACAGAAGAGGACAAGAGAATTGGCTTCCAACAAGGCTATAAAGTCATGGCTGAAAGAATAAGAAGTGCACAAGGTGCTACTGATGGATCTATCACGGTAAGTAAGCTAAATGATGATTATTTCAAATTTAATTATTTACCAATTAGTTTATTTGATGTTAAGTTCCAACATAAAGTGAGTATATTTGTTTTAAGTAAGAAAACAATGATAACATACATGTGTATTAAATTGGAATGCAGCATGCCGATTTTGGTACACAACTTGTGCGTGATGATGTTGTTTCGGATATGCATCACAGTGATGGAGGTATACATTTTCTATTCAATTTTTTATATGTAATTATTAATACAAGTAAACATCTTAAATTGATTGGTGTAGTAATAAAAATTTAATTTCAATAGGTGTTTGGATTAATGTAACAATTTTTATTGCAGCTGTAGAGAGTGTAGAGGTCGATTTTAATAAGTAGGTTGAGGTTGAGGTCGAGACCAGAAAAAGTGATCTTGAAGTTGATGATGTGACTAGATAAGGTAAAGAGCTATATGATTATGTCCTTTAAAGTACTAAAATACTTGTAACAAATTATAATAAAAAAAAATTTAATTTAATCCTTTTATATGTCATTGCAGATGACCCCCCTTTGCATCAACAGAGAACTAGGCATGCATTGAGATCTGATGATAGGGGAGATGAGCATGATGACATTGATGCTCCTCTTAGCGATTTATTCTCAAAAGCGATAAAACCTATTCCAAAGAAAAAAAGAAATGCTTGTCATATATGCACTTTAATTAATAATGACTAATTTTTATGTGCTGATGAATTTAATTATGTGATATTGAATGTTCATAAATTTTATATTGTGTTAATGAATGTTAATGAATGTTATCGTGTGATAATTAATGAATGTTACATTTTATTAATGGATGAAATAATGAATGGATGAAATAATGAATGAATGTTAGGTGTTAACGATGAATTTAGAGTGATGTTAGGGGGTGGGGCCAAATGAGCTTCCACCTTCACGTGGTTGGCCCTGTTTAGTATAGAATATAAAACTATTCTCGAAACAAAGTGAAGCTCAATAAGGTTGCTCCTTATCTATGGTCTCAAATGTAGCCTTTATCCCACTCTCAACATTGCAAGGCTTCAAGTGGTATCTCCATCTCTCACTGACATCTTGTCTTTCTCCTATGAACTCTTACCGAGCTCTGATACCACTTGATGCAGATCTTATAGCTTCACTTGTCCTCTAGGACTAAATCTCTCAACTTTTCAAGTAGATCTCTTACTATAGGCTCTACACCTTTGAAAACTATAGGCTCTACACCTTTGAAAACAACTTCTAACTTCAATATAGCATCCAAACTTGATGATTCAAATTTCTATTTTGGGTTGATTTGGACAATCACTCCCAATGAACCTACTTGGGTACACCAATTATTGGTAAAACACAAGAGGCTATGAAAAATTGAGCATTGATCATATGGTGTTCTTGAATGCATTTCTTGTTTATGATGATAACTTAGCAAGTATAATATGAAAAGATGATCTCGACGGAAAAAAAGAAATAAGATTAGATAATTTGATGTAATCATACTTCATTGGTCTTAATCAAAGTTTTTGTGACCCTCTTTTATGTTCTTGATACCTTCTGGGCAGTTGCTAGACCTAATTATGACCTTATCTAGGATTTGGGACCCTGAAAACATCATTTTTTATGAATTTTTAGTCCTTTATGAAATTGAGCATTGATCATATGGTTGACTTGATGCTTACAGTCAGTTGAAACAAGGTAGGTTGTGGAGGAATATCGGTACAATATCAACTGATATTCCACCCATTTTGATACATTTCTTGTTAGGTTCTTTGAGTGTGTTGGTCCTCATGAAGTCGTCGCTCTTTTCCTTCTAGTTGTGTGAGAACTTGGTATTCAACATTTAAGTAAATTTTATTTTTGGTTGATTAATACAAGCACATTATGGTCAACTAATTTCATTGTAATTGGTAAGTATCTGGATTGCTGAAGAAAATTTCTTAGGTCATAAGTTTAAACAATAATTCTTTGTTAATGTTGTAATAGGAGATGAAAATAAAGACTAATTCATGTTGTTTATGTTTATTATTCTGCATATGACTATGAGTTTCATTTCAAAGTATCATATGATATATAAACCATCCAAAACAAGGTTGGAGCAGGGTTTAGTTTAGAAGTCCTCCTGAATCAGCGCTTCGGGAGGTGAACCACCTCACAATAGGTGTATAATAATCATGCTCAAGGCCTTTCTTAGGAATGGTTCATTCAATCTAAGGACTAATTTTCCTGTTATGAGGTGCATTTAACTTGTCAACCCAGGGACGTATACTTGAAATGGTTGGCACGATATGTGCACTAGGTTCCTTAAGGAGTCATTCTGCTTATGCTGCAGAAAGGTAAAAATGCATAAAAGAAACCTACACTAGTGCTGCAGGAAAAGATGTCACAAACATCTACCCATGGTTTATCAGTTATATCTGGACTTTATCACAAGTTTTGACTGGCTTGGTTCTCAAATGTTTTAACAAAAACTAGAAGAGTGTTTAAAATAATAAAAAATAGAGGCAATAATTTGGCCTTATCAGGAGGACTGTAGAAGAAAATATAAAGTGAAGAAGGTTTAGTCTCTTTTCTAATCAAGAATGATAGTTTTGATAGATCAAACTCCCGGCACACCAGTGTCCAACGTAGATTGAGCTACCTTATCAGAATTCAAATCTCAGATCTAAACTTGGTAAGACAAATTGAAGTTAATGCGCAATAAATCGCCATTATAATTCAAGAAACATGAATCTCCATATTTTACTCTTTTTTCTTCAAAACATAATTAAATTTTACATTTTTCTGACTAAGATATTAATCACAATTCAAATTTTGGAAGTACAGTTATCATTAAGTTCTTGGTCTGCAATTATGAATGAACATTTCACTCTTTCAAAGCATAATTAAAGCAAAGTTTGCAATCTAGAATATAAATATTGGAATTTCACTCTTCCAAACCACAACTATGGTAAAATTTCTTGAACTAAAAATGCAAATCTTGGGAAGTACAATAACAGTTGAAATTATCAAACCAGATTATTTAATATTAACTTTCAACTTTGCAACAACCACCTACAGGTGTATTCTCCAATTCTATGTTGGACTTACACTCTTCTTTGTTTGTGATGAAATTGTAAATTTATTGTGCAGATAGGGTTTTTGGCTCTTCTTGTCTAACAAAGCGTGTGTACGAGGAAGGGGAAAAAGATGTGGCTTTATCTGCGTTGAACAACATCAATAGTGAGTTATTTAGGCTCTTTATTATGTAAATGTTCTGCACTGTCAACATAAGTTTGGGATTTTATCTATTTTTTATTATTTTGTTTCTCTTTGTTTTTCTCGGCCTTTTGATCTTGCTCTCTATCATCATATTCAAGAGAGAGTTGAAATTGTTGCAAGGCTTGTTGGATTTTATAAGCCAGGAAACATTTCCAAGGAAATGTTTGAGCTGAACTTCGCTCCACCTAGCGAGAAAAATCCCTGGCTATGGAACCCTATTACAAAGATATTGGATCTATAATTGTTTTTTGTTGTATATATATCAAGTTTCTAGATTCAGAATTCTTTATTGAATTGTAATTAAGTCCATCTCTTAATTACATGCTGATTTGATACTGTAACCAAATTTTGTGTGTAGATAGATAGATGTGACATTGATTTTTGGTTATTCATCAGATATGTGACTATAGTGCAGCTGAAAAATGAAACTCTCTTCCCAAATGTGTAATCTAGTTTAAGATTTTGTATTCTTTTAGTATTATATAGTTAAGTTTCCATTGTTTTGCATGAAGGAACTTACAATATATGGTATGTCTACTTCTGAAGAGAATATGTTTGATATTATGAGTTTCTATAAATGTTTGAATTTTTGTGTAATCTATGGGTTTCTGAATTTAATTTTGATATTATTTGAGTCTTGAGATTCAAACCTTTTGCGATATCTTAGTGGAAGTTAATTACACAGCCAAATATTGTGTTTAGTTGTCTTTTTGTTAGATAGAAATTAAGTTGTTATATAATAGGCAAAGGCATAAATGAAATGTGGATTTATTTTGTGTTTCTTTTGTCTTGTTCAGTGATCTTAATCTTATAGAGTTATAATGCTTCACTTAATTTGGTAGTGGGCAGCTGTGTCTATTTCTTTAAGATAGAAATTGAGGTTTGAGAATAGGTTGGACTACATGATACTTTCTTAATATTCAAACAAATTTTGAATGTGGATAGATAGATTAATGGTTTTTCATCAGAGATGTAACTGTAGTAGAGTTGATGTAATGGAGATTTGAGAGGGTTTTGAAAATGCGATCACAATAAGGATCATAAATGGTTTAATAGCAGCCTCTTTTCAAGATTTATCTAGCGAACAATGGTTTAAGAGATTTGGAGGGCTCGCTATTAAACTAAAATGAAGAAGATCATCACTTCACAATGCATAAATAATAGGGTTTACTGTCCCATAGGCTTCTTTTGTCTTGTGGATGTTAACAATTGACTGTAGCCATTGTCTTGACCCATAAAACTTTATATTAGCTCTTTCTCATGCCTTTGATAGCACTGATTTTTTTTTCCAAAAATAACAATGATGCTCCATTTTCTATTGAGTTTGACCTTGATGCAGTTCAAGAAACTCACCTTGTAACATTGGGGCTGTTGACCTTGTGAGAAATCCATTGCCTTTGTACCCTTCATATTTCTAATTGACATTTCTCTAGGTTAAATATAAATATGAACTACTCCCTAACCTATATCCTTGGGTTGTATACTTACTATAACAACTCACCCTATGTCGATGACACTATTCACTGTTGTAATATTCTCAAGTGAACATTATTGTCTGCACTTTTGGTTTCATCTTCTCAAAAATATAGATTTCTTTACTTGTTGATATCTTTTCATGCTGCATTTTCACTCGTCAATTGATGTATTCTCTATTGCTATTGCTAAAACCACATGATTTATTCTCCTGTGATGTATATTTTTGTCATTGGTTTATTCTTATTGTCCTATGACTATTTCAATGCACTTAAAACAATAACACATCCTCCTTAAAGAAACAATCTGAAATGAAAGAAAGAGCTATCTGTCATGAGATCTTTCTCAAAACTACAGTTTGCCCCATGAAAATGACCTCTTTCATGTATGCACATGCTTTGAAACTATAATGTCTCTAGTTTGAAAACAATTCTCTGCTTAAATCTGAAACCAATTCTTTTTGTAAACTATGGATTTCATTACATAGTAACTCTGTAGAGTAACTCTATTTTCTCAATAAAACAATCCCCTTGAATATTTCTCATGTGACATCCATATGATAGCTATTTTAAATCCATTTTACTGAATTGGAAGGTTTTGATACTAGTGATCTGAATGTCCATTATCTCCCTTATATTTTTATCTCTTCATTGAATATGATTCATGATTTTTTTTATTATATTTATCGCTACAAAATTACTTTTGGATTAGTAATTGATGCTTTTATACTTGTAGTCCACTGCATTATTTTTGCTTCATGCTTTGTTTGATGTGAATGTCTCTGAATGAATATATATCCCTGGGATGATCTATTGTTCATGCTTCTTATAATTGATGTGTTTCTTCATGAATTTGATACACTTGATAATGGTAGACTCTTTTATTATGTTCATTCTTTTCCTTAATAGTTTCATCATAAATTTAGAAGATAGAAAAAATTAGACTAGTCTGTTTCACATTGTCCTTCTCCATATAAAGCTTTTGTTCAAAATTATTTTGATCACCATTCCATGACATTTAATTTATCATAATGTACCTTTTTATTTTGATTCATATAATTACTACCCTCCTATGATGAAACAAATGTTGAAATAATTAGTCTTTACTTTGTATACTTTCACTGCTCTTTGACATGGTTGCTTAAGGATTCAAACTTTGCTGCAAATATCTTATAGCTTTCCTTCCGAATATCACATCACTTTATAACATAATTTTTTTTCCATTGGATATAAACATTTTTCCTTTATGAAACCATTCTCTTCCTTTCTTAAGAACTGTAGTTCTAAATGTTGATAAGTAGTGCTAGTGACGGGTTTTGTGAGACATGTCTGGAAATACATGCTAGAAAGCAGCTTAAATGATAAAGAGTGAGGGCATGCATTTCAAGAAAGTCTTCTAGTGATTTTTTCTTCTTCTTCTTTTCTTTCAAACATTTTAACTGTTTCTCTTCATAAAGTTGTATAGTTTTGAATATACTCGTAGAAATACACAAACAATCCTGTATCTAGTCACTAGAAAGTTCTAATTTATAATTTTCAATTTTAAGTAAAAATAAATACCATCCTCATCCCATTACATTCAATGGATTGCAGGCATTTGAGCATTTAATACTATGGGTTACATATTTGATAATTTTGAGTGATATTGAATGTTGTTTATTGGCAATATAGGCACAACCATGATGATATGGGATGTCAAAAAAAAGAAAAGACGAGACCAAAGAAAGGAAAAGAAGAGATCAAAGAAAGGAAAAGAAGAGATGAAGATGAAGTGGTTAGCATACTTTATCTTCTTTTTGAAGTTGAACTGTACCAGAACACAAGGAAAACATAGATTAGAGAATATAAATACATTAAATCATTTGCTATGCATTAAGCTATAAATTTGCATGAGGTTCCTTAACATAAATTATTGCATAGTTACAGTTGATAGAATGTTTATTGCAAAGAAATAGTTTGAACATAGTATTCTTAACATATTCTTGATTTAACATATACTTGGTTCTCCTGTCAGACCACCTACATTTTCGACAAATACTTATGACTGCATGGCTATACATCTGACGGGTTCTCCTACCGAAAAAACTACATTTTTGACAGGTAAATACAATGGTAGTGCTATATGTTAGTCGGGTTTTACTGTCGGAGGGTCACCTCATTTGCATCGGCATTCCAACAGACATATTAACAGACAAACAACAATTTCAAAAGAGAGGTACAATGGTAGTTCTATATTTCTGACAGGTTATCCTGTCGGAAAAACTACATTTTCAAAAGGCATTTATGACGGTAGTGCTATACGTTCGACAGGTTGTCCTATCAGAGGGTCACTTGATTTTCGTTGGCATTCCGATAGGCATAATAATGGATAACCTAGAATTTGCAATAGAAAGTTATGATGGTTGTGGAATATATTTGAGGGGGTTTCCTATCATGCAATCACTGCACATCCGATGGTATTCTGACAAGCTTTCCGACCGATAGGCTACACATTCCGTTGGTGTTCCGATAGATGTACCATATGAAATGCTATTATAAACTGGATATTAATGGGGTAAGATCCGATGAATACAGTGTTGAAATAGCGACAGTTACCACTTCCATAGAAATTTCCAATGAAATAACCATGACGGTTACATCTGTTGAAGTACTGACAGATATGCATTGAAAATCGGAAAGACAGCCGTTAGAATTTGGCCTCAAATGTACTAGTGTGGGAAGAGATACCATAAAGACATGTCTCCAATCCTGAAGGTCAAATTTTGGGGAATGTGACCATTTTAGGAAATGGGAGGGGATTTGGAGAAGTGGGAAAAGAAAAATGAATAAAATATTTCTTGGAGGGGAAAAGAGTGTAGGAGGCATGTAAGAAAATTTAAGGAAGACTTAATGAAATATGGTTGAGATTGGAATGTGATAGGACCAAAGTTGAATTTTGCTTCCTAATCCTTTTGATTAGGATTGTGCAAATGATTAAGAAGTTTTTAGGCTTATCTTAGTGGGAAAATTGGCTTATTAGGGGAATGTGATGGGAGGAGAGAGAATGAGTGGAGGGATTAGTTATTTAAATAGAGATATTTAGAAAATCAAGTGAGGATCAGTGTGTGCAAGTGGGTTGGGTTGAGTTAGAACTATGGGTTAGATGGTTGGAGAGTGGTTAGGTGAGGGTTAAGGTTAGGAGCCATGTGCTCAAATTGAATTACTTAATGCAAAATGGAAGAATAAGGGATAAAATAAAATAATTAAACAAATAAAGATTATTTTTTAAACTAATAGGAGGGGATTTAATTAATTATGGTTGTAGGTTTCCATTAGATTAATTGGAGTATAGATAATTAATTAAGCTATGGGAATAACATAAACTAATTAAATAATAATGCAATTATTTAATTGATAATGTGAGTAAGATGACTAAATTTAAATAAAATTATTAATCAAATTTATGTGTCTACATTTTGCCCCTCTTTGAAATGGTATTATAATAACATCATTTTGAAGAATTTTAATATATTGATGACATGAAGAATTTAGGAGAAACAAGGTTACTCCATACTATGAGAAATGATAATAGTTAGACATGATGATGCCCCCTCGAGAAGGAAGATGAGAAATAAAAAGGGGTCAAGGAAATGTCTCAAAAGAAACATTTCCCCAACAGAATGAAAGAAAGATGGTGAGAAACTAAGCCGACAGGCATGAACAAGGCACAAAAAAAAGTCTTGGGAAGAAATGGTGCAAGAAACATCCTTGTAGGAGCCAGGAAGGTGAAAATGAAGCCCTAAAAGGGGCATAAATAAGAAAAATTGGGTCCAAACACTACTCATTTTCACCCTAGGCTTTGAGAGAATTGAGAGAGAAGAACTATTTGCACTTAATTGGAGAGCAGTTTGAGCACTTTGTGAGATGTACCTACAATTTGGATCAGTGAGGCAAAAGGTTGATGTGGTGAGGAGTGTATGATGTCAAGGAAAACTAGATAGATATGTATGTATAAAAAATCCCATCTATGGATTTCATTTATTATTGTATTTATGACTTGTATAGTTTAGAAAAGCATGATCTCGCAGGTTCGTATCCAACAGGATTGATCATGGGTCGACAAGAACACATTCCCACTAGGCTGTGAAAGAATGAGACTAGGTAGAGTTTGGGATAGGTTAGTGGGAACGCATTCCTATGCCAATGGGTATGTGAAAAAGATCTATGGGAACACAAACCTATAGGTTCAGGACCAACAAAAACACATTCTCATAGGGTGATAGACTATAGTCTTGAAAAGATTGGCAGGAACATCTATTCCGGCTAGTCTGTGCTAGAGATTTCAAAACTTTTATGGAAATGAAGGGAAAAAGTATGGGGAAGAAAATGGGAGGGGTACAGGGGAAATTAGTTGTAAATTATTAGGGTGGGGGGTGATGAAAATGGGAATTATCTAAATCTAACTTGGGGATACTTGATTGTTTTGGTTAGTGGACCCACTGGTGTCTCAGGAAAGGCGTGTTGCGGTGCTCAAGACTGAAGGGAAGTTCACGTCAGTCAACTAGACAAGATTTGATAGATTGGGGTTGGGTATCCTTGTGAGGATGCTCCATGTTAGGTTTTATATGGAAATGGTGACTACTTTATGTGAGTGGTTCATATATGTGAGATGTCAACATTTCATCTCTCCACTACAGAGATGCTAGTTATAGATGAGTATGTATACCATATTTTTTGACTCCCAATTAGGGGTATACATGTGGTGGCTCAACTGAATAAATATATGGATGCGGTGCAGATCCTGGTAGGGGAAGACATGCCATTGAGGTATAGGTGTCTAGCTTTGGATTGGTACCTACATCAGGAACCTCCAACACAAAGGGTGCATTTTTACCTATTTAGGTTAGTTGGGGGTTATATTTCCCTAAATACAAGAGGGACATGTGTGACTCTTAGACTGATTCTAATGATTGTTTAGGTAGTGGAGGTTGGGTGACAGATGGAATGGGTTTCCCTCATGCTCATAGGGCTATATGAAGACCTGCATATGATTTTCTACCCTGGATTGGTACACTGAGGGCATAATATGGGATTCAAAAGACTGCTACACATCTAGGGATGGAAGCATATTGAGATTCTCTACCAAATAGGAAGGGGATACAAATAGGTAGGTGAGATAGTGGAATATAGTTGGAGGGAGTCACTAATGTATAAGCATGTAGATGATATTAACTATTGGCAAGAGGCTTTGGACCGATTGAGTGTTTGGATTACCTAGAGGATGTATATGGATATTTTAGGGTAGCTATATGATGACCAACACTTTCCATTTATGATTAATCTGGTCTACATCATAGGCTGATGGGAGTATGTGGTTAAGAGATATTAACCAGACAGGGTGATGTGGTAGTTTGGAATGGTGCAAGATGTTTCAGAGTGGAAGCATCAATTTTAGAGAGTGATAAGGGAGAGGAGGGGAGATTTTAGGCCATCTTTGGACATGACAAGTATTCTAAGAGAGTGGAGATCCATCAATCCAACAAACTAGGACCCAAGGGGATGAGTTGTGGATCTTGAGGTGACATCGATATGTACAACATGGTTTAGGGAACTTTGGGTAGTGGGAAGATTAGGTTTAGAAACCATGTGTGTCAGGGTGAAGGAGATAGTAGAGCAAGGTGGAGAGTGAGAGGATACCAGCCTAAAAGGTAGGGGGAAACAATAATAGTAGTACAAAGGGTGATATCCCCAATAGGGGTAGGTGGAGGTGCATAGGGGTAGGTGGAGGTGCATAGGGAGTGGCACAAAGACTGAGGAGGAGGATAATAGCTACACCTAGTGTAGTACTGCAACAAGATGATGTACAATATATGGATGTGGATGATGGAGGTTGAGGGGGAGATGAGTGAACAATTATTGATATAGGGATAGTAGGGAAAGAGGTACCAACTATAGGTGCATAGATCACATGGTCATAGGGACAAGGGTCACCGACCACACAGGGAAAGAGGTTAAAAGACACGGGGGTTGAGTCCTATTTATAGGTGAGGGGGAAAAATGCAGGTAGGATTAGATCCCTCAAGGAATCCCTATCTTGATCAGATCATATCATGAGGGAGTTCATAATAGAGAGATACAAGATGCAACAATGAATTGGTATTATGTATGGGGAGAGGGACAACATGAATCAGGAAAGAGATCTCCTAATTATTGAGAGGGATGACTTCAAACAATAGAGGGGCACTATTCATGGTGAGAGGGATTAGCTATGAGGGAGATAGGAATATTAGTGTAGGATGGGTATTATCTGGTTAGAGGGAGAGAAGATCTATAGAGATAATGAGATAGTCTTGAATAGGATGTGGCGACTCTCAAGTGGGATGGGGTGGTCCAGATAATAGAATTGGGGAGGGGGATGATGGAGATAGAGGATTTGATAACTACCATAGATGCCCTAGAATAGGCATAGAGGAGGAGTGATGATAAGTTGGAGGGGATGAGGAGAGATTTATAAGAGGCGCAAAGGGATTGTCGGGGATGGGAGAAATGCAAGTGGTACAAGAGCTTAGAGAGGTACATGTTGTCATTAAGGATTATACCTGAAAGACTTAAGTATGAAACTCAGCAATCCTGTTAAATATGGGAGTACTTCAAGGTTGTGGGGAACCTATAATAGAAGTAGACCTCTAGATTAAGGGCCAACTTCCCCTTGAATCACCATAAACTTAAACTAAATTTTTCTGGAGGAAAGGGAGAGAGAGAGAGTGCATGAATTGAAAAAACTGAACTTAAAACCTAGGTGATTCACCAAAACTTTGAAGATCCACAAATTGTAAAATACTCAAAATATGATTTAAACATAACTTGGAATTCACAGATTTATCCCAATTATAGTATTTCTTTTGAGAATAACAAGGTACAGATTATAATGAGAAGGAAATGAATGAATTTCACAACTCAAAGACTTATGAGAGCACACAAATTAGACTTTAGGCAATAGTATATTTTTTTCTAAATATCAAATGAACAATATTCCAAGAAAAGGATTAACTTAAATCACAATAAAATTGACCAAAAATCATTAAATAATTTAGAAGACAATAGTAAAAAGAGGATCATTGTTATATATTCAACCAAAAGGAGCCGAGGAAAACAATCTGCTTCTCAGAGCTAGAAGCATTCAAATCTCAGAGTGAGATAGAATGAAAGAATTGGCTATCACAAAAATGAGAGGGGTATAAATAGGTGAGAACCCCCAAAATCTGCATTTACAAGGAGTCTAGAAATCACCATGTCTAACTCCACCAAATCTGGAACTGGATGCAGGGGTATATCTAAAAATCTGCATTTTTAGGTCCACCAAAATGTTGCTCAAATCTGCATGTCAGGTTCCCAAATTTGTAGGGGTAGGTGAGAGAGGGAATTTAGAATCATGCCTTAACCATAATCCCTTTACCAAACTAAATAAATCTCCTCCACTAATCATGCATGATAGATGATATTTTTCCAAAATGATTTATAAAATATCATTGGGCCAATATTTACAATAATAGAATATGCATGATCATCTTTACATTTTTGCATCCCATTTTAAATTAATTAATGACCCTAAGAGAGAATGATAGGAGATATGATATTAAAATAGCCATGATATCTAGGACCTAGGGTATGCCTTTACAATTTTAACTTTGCCTCTAAATGACACATTTAAAGCATTTAAAAAAAAAACATTGCTAATTCAACCCCCACCTTACCATCGGTCTTTATCATATTTTAAACATTAAAACATGACCAACATATTTTCCTTAAAACATATGCTTTTCACTCTCCATCAAATTGCAAGAGAAAAACATGGTTTGGATTCCCTAACTACTGCTTTGAAAACATATTTTTTGAAAGGTTGCTATTCTGGATTGATTTGCATGGATTTTCTGGAGTTTGAGAGCAATATTAATCCATGGTAAGTCTTTCATTCATTGCATTCTGATTTACTAGATGAAAATGTGCTCTTCTCTCTGCATATTCTCCTCCATCAAAGTTTCCTTTGGTCTGCAACTTTTTTTTATTGATGGGGCTTTGCTATTTTGAATGTTTGTATTGCCTTTCATGTGTGATAAGAGGTCGTGGGCCATGCATGTTTTCATGCTTTAAACATTTTTTTTTTGACATTGTTGTTTTACTCTTTAAAAAACCATGGTTAGGACATCATTATTGTTTTGAAAATAATTATTTGTTCAAAACCATAGAAGATGGCGTCTTGGCATAACAATTTTCTCCATGTATATGATAAAACATTTCTGGAAGTCACCTTGTTGTTATCTCCATGGTGCGGGCTTTGTCTGCTTATTGTTTTCTCATTTTTTGATACATCAATTCTATTTTTTCCTCCATGCAATGGGGCATTATGATGCTTCTTTTTTTCTTGCTTGGAAATGTCATAGTGGAAGCATCATCTTTGATGTTTTGAACTCCATTGAAGGCCACAGGCTATGTATATCTGTTGTTTTTGAACTTGATGGAAAAATTCACATTGCATTTACCTTGTTGGTCGTGGGCTTTGTTGTATTGATTCAGAATGGTATCTCTATTTTTTTCCTCCATACAATGGGGCGTTATGATGCATGTTTTTTGTTTTATACATACTGGAACACATTTCAAGGCCATAGGCTATAACTATCTTCTGTTGATTCTGGAACACATTTCCCTCTTTTGCTTCCACGGGAAGTGATGCCTTGATGCTATAATGTTGTCCATGGATGTATTTTGCAATGTTCTGACTCTATTTTGTTACTTTCTTGTTGTTTATGGGTGTACATAGGCTCTTTTTAATGTTGTTTACAACATATTTTCTTATTATATTGCTTGAAAGAGACACTGTATTTGCAAGTTTTGTTATGCATCATTGCTCTGATTGTTAGATACCTCTTTGAATGTTCTACTGTTGTCTCAACAAGATATATGCAAATTATTTAACATGCATATCATCTTTTCTCAATTAGATCTCATATAAGAAGCATCTTTTCCCATGTGCAACATATAAATAATGCTAACTTTTGAAATTTATATGTTGTTTTGATATTGCTATTTTATTACTTTCTCAAACATGGTATGCATGTACTTGACGTATAGATTCATATGAAAAACACCATACATTTTTCTGTTCTAAACTTTGAATGTGTAGGAATATGACTGAGACATGCATCATTGTTGTTGTGTGTCTAGAATATTCCCATATTCAATGTTGAGATCCGCTATGCTATGTTGTGATGATTTTGCAGAATGTGTTATATGTATGATGCATTTGTTGTATTTTACTTGTGTCTTCATACACCATTGATGTTTCATCATGAATTTCACTGGAAGATGTCCTCATGCACCATTATTGTACCTTGTCTTATGTATTCTGAATGCTTCATGGTTACTGTCGCTTCATTTTTTTCTCCTTCTGGATCAGTGCTCTTCCTTGTGACCATTAGGATAATCAGAAACCCTATTTTTTTTATGGGGCTTATAATAACCCTAACCGGTTTCAATATAGGGTAATAAGAGGGCCTGGAATATGATCATGGGTGTTCTTTCCTTGTCATGTGGGCTCTATCAAGGGCTTTGAGGGCTTCCTGACAGTGCCCACATTACAGAGCAACATCGTCCATTATTCTTCTAGAAAATTTTCATCTCCATAAGTGTTCTTCACCATGCACATTTGTTCTTCAAAGATGGCTTATGATGGCTACTCTTGAAGACCTCATGTGCATGAGTGAGGGAGTTTATCACATATATATGTAATAAAACAAATTCTTCTATACCTACACATGGATCAAACAAATTAGTGAAAACACGGTATCCTTCTTTCCTCTGCAGCATTGTTGTGAGTATGTTCATGTCTTGAGAATGGTTCCTTCCTTCTGATATATGGCTGATTTCATGCATTCATGACTGTAGGTGTATGTAGATAATTTATTATCATGAATTTATTAGATCCATTGGATCTAAACCCATTTCTTCTATTTCTTGCAGGTTCTGGATTACTTTTCATTCATGTACTTTCCAATTTCAAGTCAAGAAATGAATACAAACTTAATTCATATCATTAATAATGTGAAAAATAGGTTATCTAGCAACTCACCTAGCTAGTAATTAGGCTAACAATATTAACCAATTTGATTGAACATAAAAATGGGTAACATTTCTGGTGACCTTAGCTGAGTGCTTTCCTGTGAAGTACCCCTTTGACTAGTTGCCTTTCATTATTCATTGGGCATAGAGTCCTCTGGCTTTCACAACTAAAAATTGGCTCAAATCTTGAAAAACAAAAACTCCTCCTCCTGACAAAACAAACTAAACAGCTGAGATATGTTGGTATTATTCTGAGGGTTTCATTTTGTGAGTATGAATGGTTTGTATCAGTGGCTCTTCAACTCACTAATACCAATCAATGATGCTTTCTTGATGAAGCTTTGAAGAATGGCATCAAGGTATCTCTATCTTATTGCTAACAACATAAAACTAGAAACAACAACTGAAACTAAAACAAAACTTGTGCTACAACACTTAGGGAACATAGAAAATAGGAACTCAAACATCTAACTACTATTGTATAGGGGTAGTACTTTGACCTCAATAACATGACTTGAGGTGAATCCCATTCACAAGAATGAGCAATTCTTCTCCCTCCATGGAAGACAACTAAAAAGCATTATGGGCTTTACACCCTATGACCATGAAGGGTCCACTCCAGATTGCATCAAACTTAGTGCGCCTCCCATGTTTATCCTTCAACTCATCCCACTTAAGGACTAGGTCTCCTTCCTTGAAAACCCTAGGCATGGACTTCTTGTGAAAGTTTTTATTCATTTGAGCCTGATGGCTTTCTAGGTTTTCCAATACTAGCTTCCTTGTTTCCTCAAGTTCCATCAGTTCAGCAAGCCTTACTTGCATGGAATCTTCTTGTACTAGTTCAATTTCCTTGATTAAATTAAAACTAGGTAATTCAATGGAAATAGGAACTTTAGCTTCCTTCCCATAGAATAGCAAGTATGGAGAGTTACATGTGGATCTCTTAGGGATTATTCTATCCGCCCACAAGCCAACTTCAACTTGTTGTGCCAATCTCTTTGATTCCCTTCAATAGTTCTCCTAATGATCTTGGTCGGGTTCTTATTTGTCGATTCTGCTTGACCATTACCCTCAGGGTAATAGTTAGATGAACTATTCAAGATGATGTTATGATTCAATTCCCATTCTAAAATCTTCATTTCTTAGGAAGGCCAGTGCATTGTCTGAGACAATGGAGTAAAGTGTTCTGAATCTTGCTACCATGTCTCGGTAGACACTGAGGAAAGATCCTTTAGTTGCATCCTTTAGTGATATGGCCTCTGCCCACTTAGTGAAATAATTTGTGGTGGTGAGAATCCACTTGTGACCAACACTAGAGGGTGGGTTGATGGGGCTAATTAAATCTAACCCCCACTTCATGAAAGGCTTCTCCACCTTAATGGGATGCAATGGTAAAGTTTCCAGCCTCTGCTTGCCTGCAAATAAAGCACAATTTTCACATTTTCTTACCCAGGAAAAGGCATCTTTGTGTAGATTGGGCCAGTAATATCTTGCTCTCATTATGTTTATAGAAGTAGTTCTTGCTACAAAATGTCCTCCAGATGCTCCGTCATTGAATTCTTCAAGAATTATGTCCATCTGATCTGGTTCAACACACCTTAGTAGGAAACCCTTGTAATATTTTCTATATAAAACACCATCCAGAATGACAAATGGGATGGCTTGCATCCGAAAATACCTTCTCTTGGCTCTGTCAAGGTTTTGGGGACACTCACCAGTTAGGAGATAATGCTTTATCCCTTTTGTCCAACTTGTGGGGGTCGCATTCTGATTTATTAGGACAAAATCTGCTTCTTGTTGATTATTGTCTTCTTTTCCTTCTTCCATTTTCTCACATAGTCCTTTTCCTCTTATTAACTTAGTGACTTTTATTTGAATGTCATATTCCATTACTTTATTAATTCAACCTGTGCTCTTATGGTTCAAATCTTTGTTCAAAAAAAAATCTTTAATGCAGGGATGGGAAGCCATAAGATGAAATGCATTATTCAAAATAAATGTCTAAATTTTTTCAAACTCCTTACCGCTGCTAGGACACGCTTCTCCATAGAGGTATAGTTTAGTTCATATATGTCCAATCCTTGGCTATAGAAAGCCACTAGTTGCTCCTGCTTATCATCATTATATTGAACTAGTATGGAAGATATAGTGTCAGTATTCCCAAATGCATAAAGAATGAAGTCTTTTGAAAAATTTGGGTTTACCAAAGTAGGAGCAAAGGCTATTGCCTCCTTTACTTCTTCAAAACACATTTTACCTTAATTTGTCCAATGCGAGGAAACATTGGTTTTTAGCATCCATGTCATGGGCTTCAGCAATGCTGCAATATTTGGGATAAATCTCCTCAAGAAGTTGATTCTCCCCAGGAAACTTTGAAGCCCCTTCTTATGTGATGGCAATGGCAGTGCCAGGATCGCACTTATCCTTTCAGGGTCAATAGTTGTACCCTCTTTGGAAATAATATGCCCCAGAAGTCTGCCTTCATGAACAGAAAAAATGCACTTCTTGGGGTTCAAGGAGACTGCAAATTCTCTGTAGCTCTCAAAGATCTGCTCCAAATGGGCCAAGTGCTCATTAGTACTTTTTGAGAAAATAGTTATATCTAGATAGACTAGGATAAACTTATACATTAAGCTAGTGAATTCCATCTCCATGGATTTTTCATTAGTACTTTTTGAGAAAATAGTTATATCTAGATAGACTAGGATAAACTTATACATTAAGCTAGTGAATTCCATCTCCATGGATTTTTTGAAAGTGGCATCAGCATTAGATAAACCAAAAGGCATTTTTATGTATGCCATGGTGCCTCATTTAGTTGTGAAGGTTTTTTTGTACTGATCCTCCTCTTTTACCAAGATCTGGTTATAACTAGAAAAACCATCTAACAATGAAAATTTGTTAGATCTTGATACCAACTGTAGTATCTATTCCATAGAGAGAAATGGATGGTGATCCTTCAGTGAGGCTTGGTTTAGATCTCTGAAATCCACACACAATCGGATCTCACCATTCTTCTTCCTGAAAGGTGCCAAGTTAGAAACCCAGGAAGTATGCTTGATAGGAAATATAATGTTAGCCTCAATTATTTTTCTTCACTCAGTTTTCATTAGCCCTTCTAACTTAGGGTTTATAGGCATTTGTTTTTGTCTAACAGGCTTAGCATTAGGTTCAAGCTCAATGGTGTGTTGGGATAAATGAGGATAAAATCCCTTCAAATCATGGTATTCCCATGCGAATACATCACTAAATTCTTGGAATAATGTAACAAAATCTTTTTGTTTGTACTGTGTACATACCTTTCCAAGATTTAGGAACTTATCCCAGAGTATTTCAACTAGTTGGTAGTGTTCCTCTTTTACTACCATGCTTTCCTTTTCTCCCCTAAACTGATCATCAGAGTTCAAAATAGACTCAAGGGTGACCAACCCTTTGGGAATTTTGTTAGTTTTTAACTGCAATATATGATCATTGTATTGATGGGCATGTTTACTCTGATTAGCATTAGAAATCATAGCTTCTTCCATCAAAAAATTTAGTATATGTTCATCACTTTTGAAGATCTTCCATCTTACCTGATTATCCAAGACTAAAGGTCTTACAAGAATCTTTACATATTGTTTCACTTCTATGTTTTTTACTTATTTAGGAATGTCATATTAGGCCCCCATGGAAGCCAACTTGTCTGCTTGCCTGTTCTAATTTCTTGGAACAAAAATTATATTAAAAGCATCAAAGCCTTCAATTAGTCCCAAACTTTGATGGAGGAAATCAAAGCCTCACACTCTCAAATATTTGACAAGTTGTAAGTACCTTTGCCCTCATTATCAAAAAAGGAGGAATGTATACATATGTACAATGTACAATATACTTTAGTAGAAAAAGGAGGAATGTATAAGGATATGTATAATATATGTACAGCAAGGATAGATATGTACATAAACTTACACTTACTGACATATGCATAGGGGGATTCATTTCATGACTAAGGAAGAAGTATACACAGGTGTACATACTAATGCATCAAGTATACTGCACATATTAGTTTTTCATACTAATGTCAAAGGGGGAGATTGGTGACATTAAGTTTTTCCATTAGTATACTTAAAGGGAAAAACATGATAAAGGTCATCGGTATAGGCATAACCAGTGGACAAAAAGCATACCTGACGAGACAAAATGTCTATCATAAAAATGATAAGTATAGACTTGCCCGATGAATAGTTACAAGAGGAACACCAATGACAAGCATAACTGATGATACAGTTTTGAGAACATCGCCGACAGAGCAGAAAAGGCATGCCCGATGAATAGTTCAATTAAGGAACACTGACGGAGAAGAAAACTGATAGAACTGACATAGCAGCCTGACCATCAGAACCAACAGTCAGTTACAGAACCTGTAAAGAGTGGATCTAACTTTACACATCAGATAAAGCAATGTAATTCTATTTATAGAGTTTTTACTTGTTTTAAATACTTACTTGAGGGTCAAGCAAGCATAGTGTAAATGTTTTAAAGCATCCTAATGGATCTAAAACATATCTAACTAAAGATCAAGGTCAAGTTCTAAACCTTGGATCTAGAGTTAATTTGAAAAGTAAGAATCAAGAAGAGAGCTAGGAACTAGTATAAATAGATGTTCAATCATTTGTAATAAGAGAGACTTGTAATCAGTCAATAAATGATAGTAGCCATGGAGAGCCTCTTAGCAGAAGAGGAGAATTCATGCAAAGTTCATAAACAGGTCAAACCAGTTATCAAGAACACAGGACAGCTATCGACGAGTAGAGACAAGGTATTACTCAATCACTCAAGGTGATTAAATATACATTGTAAGCTATACAGGATCTGTTATCAGAAATTAGAGATTTCATTCACTATCAGATCAACATTTATATTGTAGTTGCATTCTAACAAGTGCATCACAATAGAATCCTTTTGTAGAAGGTGGACTTAACAGTTCTTTGATAAATCTCTTAACAGAGTGCACACCTAACGGTGTTGCTAAAGCTTCAAACAAAGTAGATCCTAATAGGTCTCCACTCTAATACTCCTAACAGGGTAGATCATCGGAAGTGATCAATTGTAAGCCTTTACCGGCTCCCTTCTTATCTGCAGATAATGAAGTTTTGTGGGTAGACATCCCCACTGTAGTTTTTACTTCCTAAAAGGAGTTTTCTATGATATCATATCATGTGTTATGTGTCATTTACCTTCATGTATGTTTCTTAAATGTTTATACATGTAAAGAACTTATATTATGATTTCACATACAAAAGCAAAGATGAACAGGTAGATAGGTCTATACAAATTTGATGACACAAAGGTTAATGGGCCAACCACATAAAAAGTTTTAGAGGTACTGATTCACCCCTCCCCTCTCAATACATCATTCCAATAATTCCAACAATTGGTATCAGAGCTAAGTCTCTTTCTTGAAAAGCTTAA